>JAODFY010167384.1:0-10908 GCA_027580055.1 Paracaudina chilensis | reverse complement strand
GGGCGTAAAGCAGTGGGACATACTTTGTCGTTTCTGGAAAGATGTGAAAAACGTACAAATTCCGTCTTTACGGGCGGGTTTCCAGAAAGCATTTCCAGACCCGTTGGTTCCGAATCATTATATATAGGTGTGCTTATCTCCATGAAGATGGGGCAGCTTCCTGCTTCTTCTAGCTCATAATTGCCCGGAATTCCGTTATGTTGCGTCATAACGGAATGCGCACACAAAGACCCCAGTCGCGTCATAGCAGACCAGACGTCTCTGGAAATACTTTTTCCAATCTGGAAACGGCCGAAAATTTCGCCCTTTCGTGGCCACTATCAGATTGGTCAAAACTGTTGGGACACTTGGCGTGGCAACAGCAATGATTACCGTTATAGCTCTGCAGGTTAATAAGGAAGACGCATGCACAGAATAACTTTTTGGAACGAATAACCACCACCCCGCTCCCCTGTCCAATGTTGTTTTCCTAAAGAAAAAAAATGATATGACGTGAATACATGAAAATTTGTCCAACATTGTACGGGGGAGTGCAAGGGGTGTCCCAAGGTGTTTTGTCCAAGATTGAGGGTTGTAGTGATAGTCCTGGTGTAGATTAGTCTAAGTATATAGTCCTGTGTCACGGGGTTCGAGCTGACTTTAATAATTAGTCCTAGTCTTATGTGATGGGGCTGTGATGGAATCCATACTGTCACACACCGGTCAAGCGGCTCAAACCACATATAATGAAGCGACTTGCGGTTATATTCCATAGCCAGGTATAGTGGTACTCTAGTCAACTTACTGAGTATCGGTAACAGAGCTTATAGTATTGAGTCCCATTCCTCGAGCCATACGCAAAATAAAAGTTATCTAGTGACCGATTTGAAGTATTCACTATTTACCATACCTTTGATATCTCCCTTTTTGCCAAGTCCAGGGGTGCCCCATCCACTAGAACATTCAAAAGAAAAACGCTCAATATCCCAACAAGAACCAGCTTCGCCATGATGCTTTCAATTACGTGTATACTAAAGGCAGTGAACTGTTTACAGTTAAAAACGCAATTGGGCCTATAGTGGATGGGCACACACACGGCGGCATAATCCTTATACACCTTTGTATAATCGAATGTTACGCTTCAGTTATTTCACAGAATAGACTACAAGGTTACCTCGCTTTTACAGCTTTATGACTAAGTGAGATATTATCAACCATTCAAATAACTGAATAACAGATTCATGAAAAGATAAAACCAGCTATTCTACGAGGAAATAACGTCGTTCTTTATTCAATATGTAGGCTATACGTGCAGAGTTTTGAGCCGAAAATATAAACTATTTCCTCTTCGCATCATATTTTATTCCTCCACACACGTCCACACTTCGGGAATTTAAAACAGCAATTCTACTCAATTTGTCAATCGTTACACTAATTAGCGGGGAGTTAAGATGTTTATATAGACCGGATACATTCACTTATTAGAATAGTGCAGTGCAAAATTTATGAAAAAGACAAGGAATAACTACCCTCAGTATAGTGAAAGTCCCATTGCAATAACATTTCTGGTTGCAGAGATATGAACGTTTGCAATCAGTTCGCATTTTCATTTTTTTTTCTTTTTAATTTAATTAGTTTTTTTTTTCCTTGAAATATAATTATCTATAGAAAATGAATATTCAAGTAAAAACCCTTGTTGTACAATACATTTTTTTTTTAAATTAGTACAAAACTTTGGCATTCCATTTTATATTGGAATGAAAAAAGAGATTTTTCCAGCCCCAATGAGCGGAATACATCACAAATGTGTCCAGATGCTTAAATTAACCGAAATTAAAATACAACCTGATTCCAAAAGTCAAGATCTCAACAACCAAAAAGGCTATAACAATGGGACTTTCACCATTGAGTGTAGTTTTATTCTTTTAATCATGCATGAGCAGATTGCTAAACAGCCAATAAGGTTTAACAGCTTCTTACATTCGTTTAATTCCAGCTCGATAAATTGATAGTTACTGCCATTTAACGAATACCCCGACGTCTTTCCATTAATTAATGCTGAACGCCAGTCTTTGACGTGAGACTATAACTGTGCTCTCCAAGCCTCAATGAACTAAAATAGTTTCATCTACTTTAAAATTCTTGTATGCTGAGTTAACTTAAAGAGTGCTATACCTCACAAAAATTACATTTAACGTCTCGGATATACCTTGTCCAATCTGGAAACGACCGAAAAGCGGCCAAATTCGCCTTTTCGGCACCACTTCCAGATTAGACAAAGTATTTCCATATCCAATGCTGTGATTTCTTGTCTTTCAGAATACCAGAGAAGCAGAGGAACGCAGTTCAATAATGATAATAATAAAATGAGATTTATAATGGCGCAAATTAGTACACAAAAAACATCACTGCTCAAGGCGCTTCACAAAGAAACAAAATTAGTTTACAAATGAATAAGAACAGAAATGAGTCTTCATTAATGTCTTGAAAGTAGAGTTCTGAGCAAGTTCTTATGTTATCTGGTAACTGGTTCCACAGTTGAGAGGCAGAGTAGAACGCACTGATTGCCTGCTTGGTGTTCAGCATAAAGGAAAGGTGTAGGGTGTTTATTTTAAGTACTGCCCTTGTGGCGTACAGATAATTGCGCCAGATGAAACCGTATAAAATAATATACACACAATCATGTTGAAAAGATCATATACTACAATATATGAAACATAACAACCGGCACACATATGCAACCTGGTCACATACACAAGGTGAAATTACAGATACAACCCTGACCACATGTATAGCGCGCAAGGCGAAAACGATTCTTTGCGTATAAGCAATTCGGTCACGCACTCGGGTCAATAATCATTGATTATGAAATACAATGAACAGGTGGAATCAATAAGTAAGATGTTTACATTTAAGGAAGAGAGAACACAGAGTTACTATCAAGGTTATGAGAAATTACTTGATTTGTCTCGAGTGCTTATAGTAAAGGAAAATGTGTCTGTCATATATAGATACTTAAGAACGTGTCTGGAACGTGTCTGGCAGTATCTTGTCATTTCTGGAATTGTCCCCGAGAAGGCGTTTGTTACGTTTTCACCATTGTCCAGAAATGACAAAGTATTTCTCACTGCGTTTAAGTTCCTTTTATTTTGGCGGGAGGGCAGTGGACTAGGGTGCACCTAAGATTATATCATCTTAGGGGTACAGAATTCACAAAGTTGTGTTGATGTCGATGAATGGCGGATATTTGTGCAAGAGTGCATGTGGGGAATACGCGCTTATATAAGTTGATGCTACACACCACCATGTAAAGATGGTTACTATAGGTCGCCGCGTTACTGGTACATGATAAGAATGTATTTTTTTTAGAAATAGACAAAAACTAATTTAAATTAGACTAACACAAAATGTGTATTGTTGCGAGTCTTCGTATATACCGTAACCTGCCCAGTAACATTTTTGTGAGGTTCAGTTGTAAAATCCTCAAAACCTCTCAATAAGTCCAGGCTTTATTGTATCAACTTTAAACACAGTTTAAATACTATACAACACATACCGGTAACTCGTGTATACTCGTATGGACTTTAATCTATATACGTGTAAAATGCATTGACCGACACCCTGTGGAATCTGGCAGGTGTCTGTTGCGATGTAGGCTTATATAGCACGGAGGACGATAGTGCTTATATAGCACGGAGGACGATAGTGCTTATATAGCACGGAGGACGATAGTGCTTATATAGCACGGAGGACTATAGTGCAGATGATATTTCTAAGTACCATGGGCGTAGGAAGCGGCGAGGGAGGGATTTAGCCCCCAGTAAAAAAAAAATGCGGGGGGGGGGGCTAAAGTATGCTCCGCCCTCAACTTTTTCAAGGGGAAAACATCTTATTTGTTCCCTCTGTGAAATATATCCGCGCGCTATTACCTTGTTGCAGCCTTTCATCCTCAATTATCGAAAGCTCCTGAGTCACTTTTCACCGTCTCATTTATATCTCATTTATAACTGGAAGTTGCACATCTGTCTCACGGAGGCGTTTTTCGCGTTATTATTGGGCAGCTCTGTTAAATTTCTGTGACTCGCGCGCCTGGGCGACATCCTCAAGAATTTTCAGCTTGAGACACCCCTGTCTCACGGCGGAACAATTTTCTTGAGCTTTAGGAGCATGTGCGAGTCAGGATTATAATAAGGGTAAAAGTGGTTCGCGCGTTCTGAGCGCAGGTATATACATATATAGAGCGGGAGAGGAGGACAAATAATGCGCTATACCTGCATGTATGTATACGCGCGCATGCAGGTAAAGTGGTATTGCATGACATGTTTAGTCGCTTATCGCATGGGGCGCAAACATTTTTTAAATGTCCGTCCGAAGTTGAACCCCTCCACTTTTTGAAAGGCCCCAACCCCCTGCTTCGTGAACGGAATGCGCTTCGGGCGTAGCTGTTAATCGTTTTGTGTTTTTTATTAACTCTCATCCCATTCAATTCAATCAAATGACGTGGATTGAGAATTTTTAAAGTGACGTCAGGACTGGTATCCCTTGCTTACATGGTGTGCCTTGGGGATCACGTAAGGGTCAGAATTAACATTGGGGAATTTCCCCCTATAATTTTGTGTACGTGGTTCAATGTGTTGTCATTGAGTCCCACGCTAAATCGTTCGATTTGAACGGGGTTAAATATAGGGCTCACATATAGAACCCTGCACTAAATCGCTCGGTTTGAACATGAGGGTTCAATGCGACTGCCACAGACCCCGAAGTATATCGCTCGGTTTGAACGGGTTTCAATGGGCTGACATGCTCTCAAGTACGGTGACAACGTGAGCAATTTCCAATTGTTGGGCAAATTGGGTCAGAATTTGCAAGAAGAATTTGTTTGCGCTTCAAGCAAATGTACCGTTATATGGTATAAAGAAGCATTTGGCGCAATCATGTTTGCACCTTTCACACGCAGATCTGTACCGCTCACAATTTTGTGAAATGCCCCTCTGAAGTTGTGCCTCCCACTTTTCCATACCTTCATAACACTGGTGGTATAGTGAGTGTCTCATATGCGGTCAGAGGTCAAATAAAATTTCACACTCGTGGTAAACTTTTCCGAACGTCATCAAATATAAATAACGTCCGTAATTGATGCATTTAGATGTTACGATTGTTCGGGGATCAGAGTTATTGTCTTTCATCCCAACATAGACATACTCGCCATATTGTTTAAATTTTTGTCCCGAAATCTACTCCCCCCCCCAAAAAAACAAAAAAAATCACCACGTACGATATCCGACATTCTAACGCGTATGCGTCTTTGATGATTTGTACGCCTACCATGACCAGATGAAAAGACCACAGAATACCTATAAATAACGTACGATTAAATAGGGATTGTCGCGTTAATTTAATATCATCAAACGGCCTGTTGTTACTGCAGGCCCGTATAGTCATACAAGGTGTAAGTGGGGCGGGCAGTACATTTTGAAGAACAAAGATACATTACATAGATAAAATGGCCTCCTGAAAATATTTTGGCCCCTCCCCTGAAAGTGTTTTGCCCCTCTTGGATGTCTAACCTGGATACGCGGCGCTGTCACTGGATTCACCCTTTAGAATTTAGATATACAAGTTTCGCCCAAAGCCACATACATAACAGCAAATGAGCTGACCAGTCTAGCAGATTCCTAGCACACGGGAAGTGAGGTTTGTTTACCTTTAAAGGGGCTATATCGTCCTATCATTATTATCAAACTAGTGTACACTATTATCGCGATATTATTGGTCGATAACACAATATAGTAACTTATATTGTGTCACGTGGTCTTTAAATATAGCCCTCAATATGATCTGGTACATACGGTATTAGTTACTGCAACGCGCATGTTCATGTAATTACCTGTACGCCTCCCAGAAAAATGAGACGACATATCACCTTTAACTTTTTTTTACGTTGCCAGTCAAGCGCCACGTACAGGAACAATTGGGTTTTCGATTACCTATACAGTACCACTGCCCGCAGAAACGACCCATTGTTGTTTGGAAACCAAGACAAATGCCAATTGTTCGCTTCGGCGACGATCTCTGGTGTTTTTTGTCTTTATCTTGTTCGTATTCCGAACAAATAAGCAACTTAAATTACAAAATATACCGCAGTCAACGGGCGAGGTGTTTCCTGCCCTTTATAAACATGAAGGTCATAGGTGCGATCTTATTACAGTGCTATTGCGCTAATGAATGCCATTAGCCTTTGAAATATATTGCACACCTTTGGAAGTGTTTAAATAGGTCATGCGGTTAATTGAGACAAAGAAATACATAGACACGAAGAATGAAATAAGACAGTTCTTAAGTGCAACAATGTTTTAAAGGTGTTCATCAGCGGCGTCGCCAGACCTTTCAAAATAGGGTACGGTAGGGGGCACAACATGGGGAACAACATATTATTGGGGCACACACATTTTTACGGGTGAACGTGCCCCACCCCATCCCCTGCCAATTTGTCGACGCCACTGGAGTTCATTAACTAATCTTGTACTATTTTTTTAATCGAGGCACTAAATTGCAAGTATATCATCATATTTCAAGTATAGTGACTCGAATAAAGTTTGAAGAATTTGCCCGGCGACTCGAATCATGATCATCATCATTACGATCATCATCAGCAGCAGCAGCAGCAGTATCATCATCATCATCATCATCAGCATCATTATTATTATTAAGATATTGTACACATAGTCGCATTATATCTGTTCAATTACGTCACGTGGTCTTTAAATATATACCGGTATACCACAGTATGACCTTATACACATACGACAATCCTTTCGATATTTAACCGACATATCACCTTTATATAAGCTTGATTTTAATTATTAATGTGGTGTCTCAGACTACATCATCACCATGGATACATCACGAATGTGATTTACGTGGTGCATGTCTATGGGATTACATATTAACATTCAGAAATGTACATAATCGCGAGTAATCTAACCACCATTTTCCGCCAAATATAGACTAAAAGGGTCTATTGTTAAAATCGTTATATATTTCACAGCTCCATTTTGATAATTAAGACGACGATGTCTCCGATTGCGCCATGATCACCATGGATACAGCCTGTAAGCGATTTAATGTGGTACCGGTATGTTGATATACCAGCATCTAGCATTCAATAATTCTAGCCAACGGTAATCGGGCAACGTTTTCCGCCAAATTTATAGAAACGAGTCTTATTGTTGAAATCGATACATTTTTAGGCTCCATTTGATTAAGCGTGTTCCCATGGCAACATGACATCGATCATCAGTTATATTTGAAGATGATATCAACCTGGAACGGTTCGTATTTTATCACTTGTCTATTAAGTCGTTGATAATGAAGGGTTTGTCGTTATGCCCGTTGCTTCGCCGTTCAGTGTACGAATTATAAGAATTGATGGACTAACAACGAAGACGAAGGTAAGTACAATATTTAATGGCCTATCGCTTAAAATACGATAATCTTTTGTCTTTTTAAACTAATTATTAATTTGCCTCGATATTCATACCAGCGTAAATATTTTATGAGAAGCCCAAACGTCCAGTGGCGGCGCTAAAGGGAGGGGGGATGTTTTACTTAAAGTGCTGGCAACAAAACTATTTTGAGAGGTTATATTATAAATCAAAAATTGCATCAAAACCTCCGCTAGACCGCTCCCCCAAATTAGCCATACAACAATTTCACATAATTCAGTTGTCCCATCCCCCACCCCAGAACTTCAATGTTGGCGGCTGCCACCGCGTGCATCTAATCAAGTTCATAAAACAATGTTTCCCCGAATTTCCCTACGTCACTAACAATGTGCAAGAACCGCCAGTGCCAATATGTAGTTATACTTACATTGATTAAGGTAGATGTCAAGAGTTGAATTTATTTTTTATTCTACCATCTTCTTTTGCTGATGAAGCTAATGAAAGATATGGTTACGATACGATATGGTAATAAATAACTTACACACTTAAAACACAGAACAAACAGATTTACCGACTGATGAATGATTTACCTATTGATTGACTGATTTACCCACTTATGAGAGGAGATAATTTTTGGTGATTGATGATATAAATATAAGATATCATTGAATTCATTCAATATGAACCAATATCTATCCGAAATCAAACCCGTTATTGTGTGCATATTAGAGTTTTCATTCACGTTTTAATTTGCAGACAAAGCTACGGACAGATATGGTCACGATCTGTAAATAAATCAGGTACACTGCAGACAAACCAATAAGAAAGAGACCTACTCGATTATGAATTCTTGAAAGAGAGAAAATAACATTTCTTCGTGATTAATGAAATAAATATAAGATATCGTTGAATTCAGAACTAAGCTATGTGGCAATCAAGACGGTTAAAGCGAGAAAGAAGAGTTTCATTCACGTTTTAATTTGCAGACAGATATGGTTTTTAAGATGTGTAAATAAATCATTGCAACCAAATCACAGAATGAACATAAATCACATAAACACTGCAGGGACCAAGCATAATTCAGAGTTCTTAATTTGAGACTATAACATCTAGTGACCGCCAAGAAAACACATTTTCGGAGAATTTCTTTTAACAAAAAAAATATTAATAATAATCCACATTTATATTACGGTAATGCCAGAGCAGAGTAAGCTGAAACATGTAACACAGAAATATTTAGCAAACTGCTGCAAAAATACTGAAAGATTAAGTAGTGATTTGAGAACAATGGCATTTGAGAGTAATGGACCTATAGCCATGCATTGTGCAGCGTATATAATTTGAAACAATCCAATAGCTAGTATTATTAGAGTACCGGTAATACTTCATTAAAAAATAATATGTATATAAATGTATGAAATTTACAAATTCACGGATCACAAAACCTCTGGCTTTATTTCGGTAGTCTTAGGTTGTGTGGATAAAGGTTAATTCCTTTATTGTGAGTGATAAAGCCCTTTTATAGTTTTTACTGTGTTTTAATCCATTCACCCGTTTCCATCCATTTATGTTTTTTTAATTGATCAAAACCCGTATAAACTTGTATAGTTTTATTGATTTGATTACCCGTTCCACAGAATCGTGATATCAATTAAAGGATGACATCTAAGGCAAAGTCTGAGTGCCTCCTGCGGCGCGATGCTCGGCTCTATTGCCAACGGAGGAACCAACAGATCTTGTGGGAAACTTGGCGGAACGAACGGCGCTCCAACGACTCCTTAGATAGGGAGCTGAAGCACCTCGAGAGATCTCGATCGCTCAAGTCACGTGCCATGGACAGAGAACAGGGGCGATTCCTAGAAAGCCTTGTCGATATTTTTCAGCGGCAGTGCGAAATCGCTTCCGATCGATTGGAGAAGAAAACTCGCTACAAGAGAAAGGAAAAGAACGACGTACCTGTGTATTTTGTTTTTGAGAAGACCATCCTGCCGGCTATAAAGGATGATGACAAAAGCAGGGAACAGCGCGACGAGGGTAACACTCATCACGTGATTCAAGAATATGTGACATCACCAAACGTAATTGAAACAGATACAGGAGGAGGAGGTGACTATATGTTAGAAGCAAATCTCATGATTGATCCAAATACCCGACGGGCGCTTACTCATACAGCGCCCTCTATAGGCACAACCAAACAGATCAAGAGGCGCTTGGAAAGAGAGTTGGTTACTGCGGACGGTGTTACGAGAATAGAGGGCAGCAGTCCACAAATATATTGCAACAAGCGAGGGACACAATATGATTATCGCAAACAACCAACGAAGGAATCACAAGAGCGCCCTCTGTCCTTCTTCGCCCTTCGAAGAATGGCGAATGTGTCAAGGCAGAGAAATAAAGAAGTTGAGAACTTTCGAAGGCAGTTTTTGGTCAACGCACTGGCGAATCAACTCCATATAAGTGCTATGAGGAGTCAAAACTTTGAGGAACATGACGATATAAGGAAGAAAATTGAGAGGAAAAAGCAGTGTCTAGCTGAAATAAAAAGAGATATGATGAATAGGAAGTAAAATAATTCGATCAAGGATCAACAAGTAGTTGGCGCTGTGACTGTAGAGAACAGAAGCTTATGAACTTATTACAGTAACTGCAAATAGTTGCTTTGAGAAGCCGAAACGCTGAGAAGCACGACGATATAAGGAAGAAAGATAAGAGGAAAATAGTCTTATATAGGCAGATATATCAAGAGATAAGATGAATAGGAGGTAAAATCATTCGACAAGGATCAACAAGTAGCCTGGCGCTGTGACTGTAGAGGGCAGCAGCTCGTGAAATATAGTACAACAACAGTTGAAAAAATACGTCAGCGCAAAGGGCACAAGGGTTATTTCCTATTATTTATTTACTGTTATTTGGGTTAGGTCTGTTATTTCTGTTACCATACATATGATTCATTTTTTTTAATAAGACTACGCCATAAAAGGATATATGATATATACTTATGAATTTAGATATAATAAATATGAAGGGGATTTGATTCCTTTATTTTCAACTGGTACACCCAGTAAACATTTCGGAGTCGGATCGACGTCGATGAAGACGTGCCCTGGGCGTAATTCCGAGTAAATCCCGACTCTTTGAACTAGACATAGGAACGACGCCTTTTGTGCGTTGCTCCAATGTAGGAATAGGAAGTATGTACAGCGTCGCTTGCAAGGCGGTGCGACGTCGTTTACAAATCCTTGCGACGTCGCCTCAGCGTCGGTGAAGACGTCTAATGGCCTTTGCTCCATCAAAACAAATCCGTCGTACCTTCGTCGGTTCACTGAACGTTACTTGTAAGTAATTCATATGTAAATCTGCACCCATAGTGGTCTAGAAAAAAATAACGGTTCTGGTACATAAACGTATAATACCGCACCGGAGTGCTATGGTAATTGTCGCCCCATGCACCAGCGTTATGGATAAAATACCACTGGCGGATCCA
>JAODFY010167273.1:0-10909 GCA_027580055.1 Paracaudina chilensis | reverse complement strand
CCCCCCCCCCCCCACCTTGATGAGGTCTGGTGCAGCCATGTTTATAACTGACATATTCTAGGCAATTAATTTTACTTAGTCAAACTTAAGAACTATAGAGGTAAGGCTTGACATTTTTTTTTTATTTGTGTAATATCCGTTAGCCCTCCGCAAATAAAAACATTGCTAAAAATACCTTATGGATGCACAGTACTTGGCATTCTGGTAAACATCCATTTACTTCCAATGGAGAAATCATCTAAATTTGTGTCCATAATAATACATAAATGCATGAGAACCATTTAAAGCCCTGTTTAAGATTGGCTCTGTGCTGCCACACCACCTCCACCCCCTACCCACCCCACCCCTCCTCCCACCATTGGTGAGTTCTGATGCAGCTACACTGTATATTTTTGTATGCTAACTAACATAGACAATGACATTTTTTAAAACTATTTTCAAAACTAGACTATGAGTTTTATAGTTGCTTTCTGGATGTTGGTCAACAGTCAACACTAAACCATACAAGTACAACTGTATTTCATCGGTATTATATTGTTCTGTGCAAAATGTTTGGTTTCTTTTGACAAATATTATCTAGCTACAAAACTTGACATATAAAAAAGCCAAATATGACATATAAAAATGCCTTTGCATTGTTATTCATTGGCCTAGATATTAATGAAAGATTCTTTCAATATTAAAATGACTCGACCACATTTTGCCTACAAGTGTCTTTGGTTCTGGCATTGTGTAGGCTCCATAGAGTACTGTACATGTTGGCAAACGATTAGTTTCTAAAAGCTTTAGTGGAAAGCAATTTTGACCGATGAACTTGGCTTTCGCAATCAAGTTTTATTTTATATTTGATGTCAACTTTTTAGCCTTCTATTTTTTTCATTCCACATTGACAGTTCTTAAATATTGATTTTTTGGGTGTGTGTCTTCTGAAATGGTTTCGTTGCCCTGATATAATTAGTCATTCACACCGGGATGTAATTAATGAGGCAAAAACATATTATCTAGGTCGTTTGCAATATCTAGGTGGTCAATAGCAATATAATGGTGTGTATGTGGATGCAAAGCAGTATTTAATTAATATGGTGTAATCATTATCAGAGCAATACCACAGTAATATTATAACTTTCAATGGTAGCTAAAATTCATGCATGGTTAGAGCAAAACAGTAGTTTTGAATGCTTTAATACTGTCCGTATTTATGTGAATAGTTGTCGATAAATTAATTTAATGTTAGTATGTTGTGAATTTATTAGAGGCATTTTTTCTATAAAATGTATTCTTTAAGCAATATACCATCTTATATGATAGTCAATATTACAGTAGAAGAAAAAAATAGTTCTGATATGGTTTGTTGGCACCAATTCTGGCCCAATTGTGAATTTGACAGACCTCCCCATGAAATGACAGCAGAAATAATAGCAAATGAGCTGACCAAGCACTCTGGCAGTTTTATGGCCTACTCGGGCGAGGGTTGCTTGCCTAAGTTAAAATTGCATTACATGTATACATGTAACCATGTAATTTATAAGCTAGTTCGGAGATGGAAGTTATACGTTCAGAGGTCACAGGTTCATCTGTGAGAATTTTTCTTACTTTCGGCACATGACTCGCAAGTACCATATATGTGTGTACACACTATTTTGCGTTAACGATAACATTTACGAAAACAAGCAAACAAATATAATGTTATTTCCGAAAGAAGTGGAAACGGATCCAATAGCCATCCATGAAATACAGCTATGGAATGTCAAGACACGTACCCAGGAGTTCTTGAGGTTTTTAAAGTAGAGGAACTAGTCCCAATAGTGTTTATAGTTAAAAACTACATTGTCTAGCACTAACAGAATTTTCTTTCAAATTTCAACAAATATAGGTTAAGTTACCTGAAAAGTACTATTCTGCAGAGGAGGATTATTCCGTCGTCCGTTAAAGGAATTTTTATGTCTGAAATGTTTCACAAATCACAAAAAAAAGTGGAATTCTTAAGAGATATTGCAATAAGTTTTTTCACGCCGTGTTATGGGTATGGAGCAGCGTGTCGTTTAAGGCCAAATTTTGTGTTTTTATCACAAACTTTGTTTGGCAGTATATCATCCGAGCGAGCATGGGCAAATTGTATCTACGAACTAGCTTATTGTACGGACGCCTCTCAGGAAATTGAGACAACATATTTGCCCTTTGCCAATTCTGATATAATTACCCTTCTAGCACCAAAGGGAGATTTTGTCATTCATTTCCCTTTGGTGAAAGAAGGGTTAATCTCAGGATTCAAACCCTGAATATTACTGTCTTTTAATATATAGCCACAGCACAGCCAATTGTAAAATTGTATCGCAAAACCATTCAACATGTTTTAACTTGGTATGTTGTTGAGAATTATGAGTATAATGTGTTATACCTGTATTTCTGTTACATCGGTTTACATACACACATAACTTGAAGAGCAACTGGTTTGTCTTGTGTTATTTCCATGAGGTTTCGTTTAAACTGTACATAACAACTTCCATATTTTATCAATTTGTAATAAGACTTACAAGAGTATAAGTGTGACACATAAATATGCAATATATTTATTTCATATTTCTTTTAAATTCTATGAAAAGAAAATCTATAAACCTGTAAATGACATAAAAAGCTTTACTCATCTCAGGAGTATCACCTGTTTGCCTTAAAGTAAATACATTTATACGAACAGCTGGCTTTTTAAGTGCGTCACAAAACCATTCAGAGTGCTTGAACTGCATATTTGGTGTGTTTTTGAGAATTATGACTAACGTGCATTTAGCTTTACTAGTACTGTTTCTGTACATCACATATCGCTAGGAGAAGAGCTGTTTTGCTTTCACGTTAATTCCATGGGTTGAACTACCCAAGTATATAAGTTTTAAATGTAATTGTCTCAAGTGTGTGAAAATATTTTTACACCTTTTGGTAATATTATTTTAAATTTAATTATTTGCTTCAAGTGATGAAACAATAAATATGAAATATAAACTTTAATATTTTTCAAAAATAATAAAAAAACATAAATTTTACAAATTTTACAAATTACACACATGAGCTGACAAGGACAGTATCCCCAGCTTGGATGGTGAAAGTTAATATATTTGTGGGGTTGGGGTGGGGAAGGAAATTATTATTAACAAATAATTGAGATGCATTTCTTTCAGTAAGGTCTGAAATTTTTAGGTAATGTAGCAACCAAATCAAATGTCATCTAAATTATATAATATGTAAGATATTTGATGGATTGATATTTATTTCATGGATTGATATTTATTTCATGGATTGATATTTATTTCATGGATTGATATGTATTTCATGGATTGATTTTTGATGGATTGCTATTTATTTGATGGATTGATATTATTTGATGGATTGCTATTTATTTGATGGATTGAAATTTTTCATGGATTGATGTTTATTTCATGGATTGATATTTATTTCATGGATTGATATTTGATGGATTGATATTTTTTTCATAGATTGATATTTATTTCATGGATTGATATTTATCTCAAGGATTGATATTTATTTCATGGATTGATATTTATTTCAGGGATTTATATTTATTTCATGGATTAATAATTATTTCAGGGATTTATATTTATTTCATGGATTGATATTTATTTCATAGATTGATATTTATTTCAAGGATTGATATTTATTTCATGGATTGATATTTATTTCATGGATTGATGTTTATTTCATGGATTGATATTTATTTCATGGATTGATGTGTATTTGATGGATTGATATGTATTTCATGGATTGATATTTATTTCATGGATTGATATGTATTTCATGGATTGATATTTGATGGATTGATATTTATTTGATGGATTGATATTATTTGATGGATTGATATTTGATGGATTGATATTTGATGGATTGATATTTTTCATGGATTGATATTTATTTCATGGATTGATAATATTTCATAGATTGATATTTATTTGATGGATTGCTATTTGATGGATTGATATTTTTCATGGATTGATGTTTCTTTCATGGATTGATGTTTATTTGATGGATTGATATTTATTTGATGGATTGATATTTGATGGATTGATATTTATTTCAGGGATTGATATTTATTTCATGGATTGATATTTATCTCAAGGATTTATATTTATTTCAGGGATTTATATTTATTTCAGGGATTGATATTTATTTCATGGATTAATAATTATTTCATGGATTGATATTTATTTCATGGATTGATATTTATTTCATGGATTGATATTTGATGGATTTATATTTATTTCATAGATTGATATTTATTTCAAGGATTGATATTTATTTCATAGATTGATATTTATTTCAGGGATTAATATTTATTTGATGGATTGATATTTATTTCAGGGATTGCTATTTGATGGATCGATATTTATTTCATGGATTGATATTTATTTCATGGATTGATATTTATTTCATGGATTAATGTTTATTTCATGGATTGATATTTATTTCCTGGATTGATATTTATCTCAAGGATTGATATTTATTTCATGGATTGATATTTATTTCATGGATTGATATTATTTGAAAGAAGATTTCTCTTTGATCATTTGTAAAACTTAAAAGACATCAGGAATGATATGTCGTATCCCCAGGAATTTGATAAAATATCTTTAAATTATTGTGAATAAATGTGTTCTTTTCGCAGCAGACCTCTGCATCTCTCGACGATTCCGTGAAATCCGACCCTGCGGAAACCATGGACGACGTTTCAGACATTTGTACAAGAAACAACTCAATTTCCCCACCTCAGCATCACTACTTGCCAAAAAAAGATAGCTTCATACCAAAGAAAGGCCCATTGACAAGGAGAAGCCCCTTACCGAGGGGGAGCCCCTCAACAAGGGGAAGTCCCATGCCAAAAACAGAATCTACACAGAAGAGGCGATCGTTACCTGCCGTGAATCACCTCCCAAGGACGGGGACGCCAACAGGACGGGGGGTGACGGACTCGTTACAAAGACGACTACACGAGGCTGAGAGTGCAAAGAAGAACTTAGAGAGGAGGTGCAAAATGTTGGAGCACGAATTGAAAAATGAGGTTCGTCTCAAGCTGAGGTTCGATCAAAGAGGTTCACCCTCAGGTTTTGGAGCATGAATTGTAAAAAATGAGGTTCGTCTCGATCTGAGGATCGATCAAAGAGGTTCAACCTCAGGTGTTAGAGCATAAATTGAAATATATGGTTTGTCTCAATCTGAGGTTTGATCAAAGAGGTTCTACTTCCGGTTTTGGAGCACAAATTGAAATAGAAGGTTCCTCTCGATCTGAGGTTCGATCAAATAGGTTCAACCTCAGGTTTTTGGAGCAGAAATTGAAAAATTAGTTTGGTCTCGATCTGAGGTTCCATCAAAGAGGTTCAGCCTCCAATTTTTTGGAGCACGAATTGAAAAATAAGGTCCTTCGCAATGTGAGGTTCGATCAAAGAGTTTCGATCAAATAGGTTCAACCTTAGGTAAATTTGAAGAATAATATCATACGTAAAATTACGACAGGTGAGGATTAAATTTAAAACAATAATCAATATATTTTGGGGAGCCAAAGATTGGTGATATGTGCTCCCTCTTTATAGAACACATAATTTTCTAGCAATCTCAATAGCAATGCTTCTCAAACTCTTTTGGCTCGTAGCCCCTTGGCAGTAGCTGAGACCTCTGGCCCCTCAACCTAAGTCAAACATGGCCTGGGGTCTCACTATACAGTGGCGATCGTGGGTTGTCACATGATGAGCGTTTTGCTTGCACTTTTTTCGGTCCCTACTATTTACAGCCTGTACTAGTGTACTGAAAGTAACCGCTTGCTAGCCAAATCATCTTCGGATGCGGCCGAGAATAAATTGGATATGAGTGTGTACAAACACGTTGCAAATGAGGATGAGGAATCTCAAGCTCGGCTGTTTTTAGCTGGGAAATTTAAAATTATCGAGTGGAAGCACAGGCGAATATCGCGCAGCATGCGAGCAGTGTTATGGCCCCCCCAAAAATTGCTCCATGGCCCCCTGGGGGGCCATCACCCCCAGTTTGAGAACCACTACTCTATACCAATCTATATAAAAGACCCATGCCTGTACCCATTTCATTACATTAATAGAACAACTATTCTAGCAAGACTGCAGGTAGGCCAAAGAGTCCGTGGACCACAGAGAAGATGGACCAACTGACAAGAGTCAAAGATTCCAAGCGACCCAGTCGTGTGAGGCGGGACGTGGGTCGGAAGCGACCCACAGGCATGGATGAGGACCTCAGTAGACTGAGGAGACAGGTGGATGACCAGTTTGAAGAAATAGTGGAGCTTAAGCAAGCTGCCGACGTGAGTCCTTGTTTGGTATCTTAATTCCCCTACAGTATGAATCCCCACACATACATCTGTGCCTGAGAGATTCAACCTGGTGTGAGGTTCTGTGAATAGCCTTTAGTTATGTGCCCTAGGTGCCCTTAAATGCCCTAGGTAGGAAGCCTATTAAAAAAAATGATAGGAAAACTTGAGTGTTGAAAAAGATCGCTTGATTTTAACATCTTATTCGAGACGTATCAAATCTACCTTCACTCTGGAGAGGGCTATTTCCGGCATTCTAGGGGTGTAATTCCAACCCCTCCCCCCAACCCGACCTGTCACCTGAGCACAGACCATGGTGCTGGGTGATTCTCTGTGGCCCGCAAGATTCTCTAGATAAATGCTGATCGATGCCCTCTATTTATTCAGTTATCAAATGAGGTATTGTACGCAGCAATTTCATGTGCGAAGTTGTTGCAATTGATTTGTTTCCTTTTTTTATTCTCTCAGAGAATATTCTCATAAAAGGTTGCCTTCATAGTTATCAGCCGTGGTGTTATAACTGAACCCCTTGTACAGTGTACATCAATCAATTGGTTGACGTCCCATAACGTAACAGCACATGAGCTGACCCGACTAGCAGATTTCTAGTCAACACTGACTGGCTGATAGTTGTTTGCCTTTAACGGTCAGTCTCAAGGGTGATTGGATTATATTTACACGAAAAATTGGCATTGTTGGGTGTTCCTGGGAAGTCCGCTATGGATTCCAGTGACTTGCCCATGCCAAGGAAACTCCTCTTCTGTATATCTCCTTTAAGGTTGCATCCCGGTTTTGACAGTTTGCGAATATGATGGAATGGTTCACAGTGCATATTAATTGTTTTTACTCTCCCAGGCCGTGAGGAAGCGACAGCTCTTCGGGAGACGGGACAGTCCGCCGTATGAAACACAGTCCGAGTTTGCTGCCTCTCTCACCTCGTCTCTGGCAATGTCGGAGACTGACGATGTGGTCAGTTTAGGAAGGGTAAGATAGCCATTAGCCACGAAGAAAATCGTTTGAAATTCACTCCCAACGTTGGAGTGTGTATAAAGTATCTGGTACGACAAACATTGAATAGTCTGCCACAGACATTGCATCTAGCTAGCCCAATACCTATGTATGAACAAGTGGTAATTGTGACGATATTCCATGTTTATAATTGTTATGATTTAATCATGTTTTTTTTTCTTTGTCCAGCTGTCGAGCCGATCTGACGGCAGTCCCATCATGCCAATGGATAACAGATGGGAAACCGCAGAGGACGAAGTGAGAGAACTGAAGGCCCTGGTAATTATTTTCTCATTTTTCAGGGCTGACATTTAAAGCCTCAAAACTGGGTTGTCCTTTAGACAGCCTGGTCTTCTTATTCACTCTCTTTCTTGGTGTACATATCATGTAATATCAATAATAAATTAATTTAACACCATTGTGGGTGGAGGGGGTGGGTAGGCACTGTCAGCTATTGGGGCAAGCTTGGGGCCAGCTTGAGTATAATTAAATGCCATTTTAATTTGTGGGTGTATCCTCTTATTTTTTTCTTGTTCCAATCTGTAAAAGTCATAAATCATCCCCCCCCCCCCCACTGGAAAGCAATTAAAGGAGAATAAAAGTCTGGCATTTTGAATATGGAATATTATTATAAAATGAGTTCCTAACATATGGTGAACATATTTCCCAAATATCATCCAAAAATATTGTTAACTTTCTGAGATATTGCAACTTGAATGTTGCTGACAATCAAGCAGTGTGCTGCCATTTTAAGTGATTCTGATGTCACCTGTCCACTGGTAACTAAAAACCCTTTGTATTTCTTTATAATCTGTTGTCAAATATCTGGAAAAAAAATACACATAAAATAAAATTAATATTATCTTGATCATTGTACATTTGTAGGGGCATTCATGAGAGAAATGGGGAGGAAAAAGAAAGAAGTACATTACATTGCTGCTAATTGGGGGTTCGATGACATCACAATTTGCCTTGCTCAAGTCAATTTACATTCTTCGCGGGCACAAAATGGCAGCGCCCTTCTCTGATTTTCAAACATGTATAACTCGGGTTGAAATCAATATTTTTCTATAAACATTTGGGAAGATGTCTAACATACACATTCTATTCATATTTCATGAAAACATTTTCATACTTTCATTCTCCTTTAATCTACTAAACTAAACTAGAATCCCATATATAACACCAACAGAAAAGTGACTACAATGTCTCATCTACCATTTATGGGATGAGATGATAAGTAACAATGTGCGATGGATGTTCTGTTGAGAGCAGTTCCGCTAAACATTCACACTTGCATGATGTGAAAATATGTACCGAGATGGATATACAAAATTTCGCGATCAATTATAATAGGTGTTGTGATTGGTTTGTTATTGAAACAATTTGGTATTAATTGCGCGATTACAGGTTCAACTATCAAACATGCCTACGTAGGGAACACTGCATGAAGAAATTTATAGAAAAAATGACTGAATAATAATTGAAAAGCTTTAAGGTCTAACTTTTGTGATAGCCATTGATGGCACGTTTTTGTGTCAAGGCCTGATGACTGACTACAAAGAAGAACAAACGAACGAAGTGGAAGCGCTGGAATCAATCTATCCCGATGAATTTACAGGTAGGCCTAGGCCCTAGCTTAACTTAGCCTAGGCCTAGGCTTGGCCTAGCCTAACAAAAGTTAGGCATATGCCTAACGTAGCCTAGCCTAGGCCTAATTGGGCCTAACATTAGGCCTACATTGCAGAAACATCCTCACACTGAAAAATTAACCCAACATTTAAGTGAATTTTCGCTCATATTTGAAGAGATATTGTAACTAGTGGTTCAGAATGATAGAGTTAGGCCTAGGTTTACTTTAGTTAATTTAGTTTAGTAGATTAAGGATCAGGACAGGAAGGACATTTAGTCCTCATGAAAGACCCTGTACCACAGAAACCTAGACAGCCAAATAGGTTTGTGAATGAACATCGGCTTTTCAGCCTTCTCTTCACGACCTAGTGCTCGGCTGATAATGAGACAGGCGTGAGACCCCATCCTCCCGGTACCGCCATTTAACGTCCTCATCCGATGGACGTGATTGTACCCCATACTTTGACCACTTTCTCAAAGTTGGGGAGGTGGAAGCAACTTGTGACATTAGGAATGGTGCTGTATATGATCCGCTGCATAATTGGTGGAGAGGTGATGAACAGATGAAGGCCTTATCTGTTAACATGCTAATGAGGGTAGCATATATATAAGCAACGTACCATAATGTAACATCAAACATGCAAACCACTGTACCATTTACGGAACTACAGTATACTAAAATCATCAATTTAGTTCTAACATCAAGTTTTTGTTCTGAAGTTCTGAAGGCAGGCATCAGAAACTGCAGTCAAGTTGGTGTGTGTGTATGTACTGTACATGTGTGTGTATGTATGTACATTTATGTGTGTATGTATATCTCAAGAAGGACAAGTTGGATTGATGTCATACCAACCAAAACACCCCCATGATCCGGCTTTTGCTTTTGGTGATCATGTTGTTAATATTAATGACGGGGTGAGCCTAACATAAAAATAGATAAACGCCAATAATTTTGCCTTCAAATGGTGGTAGTTATGTAGATGATAATGCTAAAAACTTGCTCACATATTATTTCAGTCTCATTAATATTCATGAATGGGTGCAGCTCAACTCCTGAATATTGCTATAAAAAGATTGTAAAAACGATATCTCAAAAGTTCATGTTGGAATGATCTCATACATGTTGTGTCATACATGATGTCATATATATGTCAGTCAAGTGAGTGCTCCTTTATATTATTTTTACTAATTATAACTGATTTACATGGATTTCCAGGAAATTTATAAGTGCACAGCATCAGAACCAGTATATACTGTGCATATTCTGGCTATATCTGTAAAATACCAAAATATTCTTGTTTAAATGAATTTGTGGCTGATCTTTCAGCTCCAACCTCCAGCAAATTGATAAACCATGTCAACACCTATGTAATATGTAATTCATATATACTGTAACTAATATAAAATTCATTGGGTCTAAAAATTCAAGTTCAGCAACCTATGGGTCATGACCCAAAGTTTGGGTCATGAAGGATTTATAGTGGGTCATGAGATCATTTTAAGAAAAGGTTGAAAAATATATGTATGGTTTTCTTTTCTCAACTGGACAGAACAGAAATCAAACATTCATGTATGTTGACAGAAGCATTATTTACAAACAACAGTGCTTGGGTCAGTAACATGCTCTCGTAGTACAAGCAGTGTTTTTAAACAACGGCGTGTGTGTCGTTAATGAGAATAAGAGGTTGTTTCAGTATTCATTTCCTCATTCAGTATAACTTTTGATATCTGAATATACCTCACTCTTTCAAATATTGTAACCAGTGTTCTACATGTAAGTCAGCTCATTTTCACTGGGCGGTGCGCCTGGTTTGAATTTGCTTCTCAGCACCCTGTATGAAAAAGTAGTGTCCGGTTTGAAGGTTCAGCGCTTGGTTTTAAAATTTAGTTAATATTAAATGCATAATAAATGCATAAAAAAGCTGCACAATGTCA
>JAODFY010167162.1:0-10909 GCA_027580055.1 Paracaudina chilensis | reverse complement strand
GGTTAGGGTTAGGGTTAGGGGGTTAGGGGTTAGGGTTAGGGGTTAGGGGGGTTAGGGGGTAGGGTTAGGGGTTAGGGTTAGGGTTAGGGTGAGGGTTAGGGTTAGGGTTAGGGTTAGGGTTAGGGTTAGGGGGCACTCTTAAATTTGAATAAAAAGAAGCCAAAGTTCCCATCGCTATACGTGGTGCCCATGTGCCTATTTGAATGTACAATAACAATGGCTATATTATTTCCCGGCAGACAAATATTCATCTTTTTTCTCATGATAATGCTCGGCTGTGTACAAAAATGACTGTGTTAGTTAATTTTGATTTTGTGCATTCTTTTGAAATATAGCATACATACTCTATACATGAATATGCATGAACAACTGCTTTAATTTAAGAGAAATACATTGCAGTAAAAAAAAAAAAAAATGAAATTAAGAGGGAAAGAGGGAAAAAATCAACCAATCATAAAAATCATGCAAGGCACTGTAAACCTTAATTGGTAACATGATTATATAATTAGACCAACATATATTAAGTGTATTGTTTCTATTATATGTATGATTATCAATAATATTTACAACAAAATGTTTGATGAAGGTCAAAGATCAACTAATGTTAACATATGTCCAAACACTGAGGACTATTGCAGACACCTAACTGGACAAGTGAGTTATAAGATCATATTGGATATGTTCCTACCAGTGAGCACAAGATTAAATGTCCATAATTCAAAAGACATGGAATATTAACAGCTGTCATGGGTTCCAATCTCAATAGCAATCCACCCCGAAAAAACTACCATAACAATGCTAACAGAAGAAATTGCAGGCCTTTATTATTGAAAGCTGATGCCAAAGGGAAAACAAATTATAAATCTCATTTGGTCTCTAAAAGGAAATAATATCAAACTTATCCAGTTTGGTCTCAATGGAAATAATATTAAATATCTTATTTGGTCTCAAAGGAAATATTAAACTTCAATAGACTGAACTACCCACACTATACCCTTTGTGCACGAGGGATTACTACACCCCAACAACATTAACCAATGAAAACAATAATATTTGTGAGCATATATTGCTCGCTTTCTCAAAGCCACGTCTACCTCTCAACAGACCAAACAAACCCTAATCGTGTCACACCAAATGGCAGTATCAATTACCCTTCTGGTTTCACGATGTTACTTTAATCGATATTAACATATCAAAATATATCAAAAGTGAAGAGGCATTAAAATAAATGTTCCATATCTTATGGCTTTGAGAAATTAAATCTGTCCATTTCTGGTTTGACCGACTTTAAAGCTTCTGCCATATTGATAGATGATCCTGTTTCCAAAGTCAACTGAATCACACAATTTATAGCTCGTACTCCTTACCTCATATAACCAAATTTGCATATCCTTTATTACCGCGATTATGCATCTGGCCGAACTTTGACCCAGCTCGCCCTTCCTTTATGGCCAGCCAAAAATGGCTGACGTGGTTTTGCTTATCTGGCTGTAATTCATCTGAAATCCTTGGGATTCTATACATTTTAAATCAGACAAACTATTACCATTTGTAGAATAAAAACCGATCTGTATTGGAGATGACAATTAATGTACCTGGTATGGTCAGATACCCTATATATTCACAGTCTCTGTTAATACAGAACTATGTGTAGATTAGACCAAAGGAGAGAAACAAAGGTTAATAACTCTAATGATTTGGCATTTGAAATAAGACAAACTTTACCATTGCTTGGGAAAAAAAAACGATATGAATAGGAGACAACAATAAATTGTTGACTCGTTCATCTAAAATTTCCTACTTCAATAGGCAGTGTGTTTGCATCCATCAGCATTCGGTGTTGACTCTCCTCACTGTGCAAATGTCATGCGTTGATAAGAGTCCACATGGCCATTTTATTTTTCTGGGTGGGGGGAGGGGGGGGGGTGGATGTAGGTTCTGCTGATTTTAATACAAGCTACAAGCAAGGTTACCACTTACCAGTGTCTTATTATTATTTGGAATAAATGTCAAGATGGGTTCTGGAAGATATGTAAGGTGTGAGGAAGGCTGTCATCTTGAGAGTGTGTTGAAACAGGAGGGTCACAATATTTGGCATTTCAATATCTTAAGTACTGTGTTGACTTACTCCTAGCAATATAAATGTCACATTACCTCATAGCTTGCATGATTGACATGGCTGTCATATGCAGAGTATCTTTCTGGAGAGTTCTCTCTAGTGTTTATGAAGTTATATTTACACTGTATGCCTAAATGTGCACATGATCAGCCAACTGGCAAGGCTCTACAGAGCTGTTGGTAAAAAGCATAGTTGTAGGGCTGTAGTTGATCTTAGGCTTCACCCTGGAAACTTCTATTGTGTATGTCCATGTGTGATTAAAGGCAGGCTTTTAGTTTCCCATGCCATGCCACCCCACTCCTTGCTATATATGCCACCCCATTTCTTGCTATGCCACCCCACTCCTTGCTTGCCACCCACTCCTTGCTATGCCATGTACCTACCCTTTGTTATGCCATCCCACATCCTGTTATGACACCCCACCCCACCCCACTCCCTACTACACCATCCCCCCCATTTTGCTACACCATCCCACCCTTTGCAACACCATCCCACCCTTTGCAACACCATCTCACCCTTTTTAACACCACCCTCTCCCTGCTATGCCACCCAACTCCCTGCTATTACACCCCAATTGCTGCAGTCTCCACCCATGCTACACAACTCATGCTATCCTATCAATGCCACCACACCTATGCTACATCACCCATGCTACCCAACCAGTTTTACCCCACCTATGCTACCACACTCAATACTATAGTCAATCTATGCTACCCAACTTCATGACTACTGTTTAACCACCTACTCCCTGAAACCCACCTTTGGCAACCCACTCCCTGTATAGGTTGCAAACCCTTCCCCATCAAACTTATTTATCAATGCTGTTGTGATCCCACAACACTTTCATATCACCACCATTTGGAGTGCTTACCCTTAAAGCAAACAATTCTCTCCCCGATTATGCCATTGTGGTTCCACTGAGTAGGCTAGATACCTGCTGGACTGGTCAGCTCATTTGCTAGAAATCTGCTAGACTGGTCAGCTCATTTGCTAGAAATCTGCTAGGACTGGTCAGCTCATATTTGCTAGAAATCTGCTAGACTGGTCAGCTCATTTGCTTTTAATGTACGGGGCTTCACGACTAACATGGGGTCGTCTGCGTTATCACTTTGAAGCCACTGAAATCATCTGAGAAGTAAATTAGATCACATTGTTTCTTAAAATACATTAAGTGCAAAGAATTATTTTAGCCAACTGACAAAGCCTTAATCCCACTGTCAGTCCAGTGCAGTGTTAATAAAACTGCAACCATGCAACCCTGTATGTAGCATTGCATTGCCACATGCATATCTGAGTATGGAAGCTATAACAGTGCAGGCTATGGAGAAAGTCTGTTGACAAGGGCGTCAACAGCTTCTGAAAAAAATGTGGCGGGGGGGTGATGCAAAATGGTGCACTGTAGGGACCAAATTTGAGGTCCTTGCAACTTTTTCCAATTTTAAAAATTGCACTAAATTTTTGTTGACACACACTATACTATAGTACTGTACTGAAACATTACATGCTCACCTCGACTATGTCCTGAGTACTAAATACTGTATATATGGCAACAGTTCAATGCCTGCAATTTCTGATAATTATTGATGAAAATTGCTGTCATTTAATGAGACATCGTAAGCTACAGAAGCAGCAAACATATGCCCATTAATTTTAATAGGTTCTGGAAAAAAGTGTGTGTGGGGGGGTGGGGACAAATGATATGATGTCCCCCAAAGTGGGGAGCATGTGTCCCCCCGTCCCTTGCCCATTGCCGCCCACGTCTGTTGACATTTCAGTCAAGACATTCAATAAATGCACAGATGTATAGGGCAAGCAAGAAGAGCACTTCATATATCCATTGTGTGCACCTTTTTCACTGTTAAAAAGAATCTGGCAAAATAACTATATAGTGATGATGTTACAAATATTTGCTTGATCATTCATTTTGTTCGTTCCAACAAAATTGAGGAAATAAGTTGTTGAATACATGTATATCTATTTTGGGAATTCCCTTTCTTATAACCACTTAATAACACTTCCCCACCCTCAAATGATGTACATATATAAGTAATCATAAAAAACTGTTAAAATTCCCAAAGAAGATCTTTAAATAGAGATGCATTTTGGGGATGCTTTCATATTCTACTTGAGCAGTTTTCTGCATTTTTTGCAATTACAATCTTTCCGCAAAATTCCCTGGGGGTGTACGCTACCCTTATTTTACAACTGGCATGACACTTGCGTCAATGCACACAAATCGTTCATAACATAGGCCAAAATCACAAAGCATGCGTAGCATGATAGTAAGCGTCTAAAAACACCACAAGGCTGCAGCAGTCTCACACAGAAATAATTTGCAAAAAAAAAAAAAAAAGTTAAGATGGGCTTGAAATTGAATCCGAACATGAGGATTTCAGAATGCCGAAACTGACTTTCCTTCTTCTTTTTATCTAGGGGGGATGTCGCTTCTTCTTACAGTTGAACCCTGCTGACATTTAGAATGAACGGCAAATGAACGGCAAATTAACAAGGCACTGAATATAATTATGAACGAATAGGACTTGGGCGATGCAGTAGGCCTGAGCAATTGTCGCTTGCAGCCAGTAGTTAGTTTATATGCATGTGTGTGTCTCTCTTCAGTATAGAAATAAATACAATTTGTTGTAATATAGTAGCTATACATGCCTGTACTGTGAGTAGATTTGTATTGTGGGTTACACAAATCTGTTTGTATTTTATAAACTAGAGACACAAAATTGAAACAATTATTTCATTCGACTTATTAATCAGCTTAATTTTTTATTACATTAGTTGTGACAAATTAAGGAAGACAAAAAAAAATCTGAATTTACATATAGCCTAAATACCCACTTTAACAATTAATGTAAACATAATTCACTCTTATTGCTATAATATGCAAAGAAGATCAAGGTTACCAACAAAAATTACAGTCACTGTGATCAACAAAAGTACCCGTTTTTTTCTGGTCCCTGAATATAAATGTAATCCTTAAAATGTATATATGCAAACGCATGTTTACCTTCATATGTTATATCCATATTGTTAGTTAATGTTAATTACATTTTCATTTGAAAACGAATGTCATCAAAATTCATCTTACCATTATTGGTTTCATGTGGGTATGGCTGAAATCAATGAAAATAACTTTTAACTACAAATAATAATTGACCCCAGTGGCGTCACAAAGGGGGGTCAAGGAGGGGCAGCCGCCCCCCCTACACGGCCCAGGGGGCGCCAAATGAGGGTGTTTTTTTTTTTTTTTTTTAAATTTAATTAAAAAAAACACCCTCATTTGGCAAATATGAAAGGAAGTGAATGAAAAATGGTATAGACGCCACAGGTGGCAGGGTGAGCTACACACCCATTTTTTGTGGCCGCCCCCAGAAAGTGGTACACCTAACCCCCCCCGTCGCACCGCAGCAAGGAGGTCCGGGAAGACACCAAAAAACAGGTGACGGTTCATCCCCTGGTGGGGGCGCACACCGAGTCTCTTGATCCCCCCTACAAACAACCCTTGTGATGCCACTGATTGACCCAAAAGACATATTTTTTTTTTAAATTGTCGTAAATATTGTGTGGGCGGGGAGAATAATGTTAGATTTTTAAAAGCAATAATCAGGGTTTATTTTTAACGGTTTTGTCATCATGATGCTACATCGTAATTTGTAGTGTGACAATATATTTGCAACAAAACTTATGATATTCTTCAAAAATAAAAATAAAATATATACTGCCTCAATATATTATATCCACACTGTAGGTCTAGTTCAGCAAAAAAGTTAGGTGACAAAATGCAATACTCGTACAATTAGGGCCTGATCTCTTCGCAAATAGTGTGATTTACGATGTGAAAGATCCAGGGAGTCTCTTAATCATAACTGACAAGGGAAAAAAAATGGAAAAACATCCTTTTGGTGAAATAAGAGTAATTCTCAGGGCTCAAACCCTGATTTTTGTTTTAAGATGTCAATTCATTGAATTTACCACTATCAACTTCATGCTGGGTACTGACTGCAGTTGCTAAGTTGCTAAAAATAATAGGTATGGAAATATTGTATTGTAGCAAATGCACATATATAGTCGATTATATTTCTAGAATAACAAACCAAAAATCCTATGTAATTAATATTAGTTTGCTGACAATAGCTCGTAATCAAGATAAATATGAATGTTTGATTAGCGTCATACTTGACAGGTAGGTGTGCCACAGTTCTCTTGCTTTTGGCACATGGTAATGAATATTCATGAGAAAGTTATAGTTATGAATGTTAATTATCTGCACTACCATATGTCCAATCAGGTTCATCCATTTTGTAAATTTTAACAGTTATATATTCTATAGTAAGATTCTCAACCCAACGATTCTCACATTTGTCTTCTGAACAACTTGTCGTACACAATGAATGGCTTCTGAAAACAATTAATTTATAGCCTCCCTAGTCGTTCATAATTTGCATATCCTATTTTACCATGATTTGGCACCTGGCATAATTTTTCAATACAGTAGTGGTCATTGTCTTTCCTTTATTGTCAGCCTTTACAAGGCAGTTTCCTGACATACACGATTTTCCTGTGGAACCCTGTGGTGCCCCGATAATGAGAAAAGGTTGTATATACTAGTTACACACACATACCTTACTCTTGTTATTAAATATGGTACAGTACGATCAAGCGGCAGCCCAGTTACATAGCGCGATCTTAAATAAATGTTATACTTGACTAGTTACGGCCCGCTGTCATCGAGCAGGCAGGTATACACTTGCTGACTGAGTTGTGTTGCTGACATTTGATATTTCCCAGTCCTCTCCGAGCCAATGCGGAAGGTATAAAAATTTGATGTCTTGTCGTGGAGCATTATATAAAGCCGGTGAAAGAAGAATTTATGTGATCATTTTTGCATTACATTATGCATTTGGAAATTAGGAAGCAATTCAAATTTTATGTCAGAAAAATTGTCACTAAAATTATATTTTATTTGTAATCAGGCATTACTTTGTATAGTATACCTAAGACCACATGCACCCAGTGTCCTCACCAAGGGGGTCACTTAATATCCCCCAAAAAACAGCCCCTGGAATGAGAATAGTGATATTGATAAAAAATTGTTATATTTGCTAATGCCTCCACTCCCCCCTGAAATGGCATGCCCCCCTCATACACCACCCATGATTATTCCCCCACATTGTGAAGAGAAATTTCTGCTATTAGCTTATATCATGATTTCTGCTTTTTATTACATTTCTTGTACATTAGATTAATAAGGGCAATTTAAAAATAAAATCACTTTCCTTTGAATATAATACCTTAGAAAAAAAAAATTGAGAATACTCTAAGAATATTTTTTTGTAAAAAAAAACTATATAAAATGAACCATTTAGTCACCCCTGCATACACTTCACATGTTTTAGTGTGTAAAGTGTGCAGCCGCAGAGGGGAAAAATATATGCAGTAAGCGAAGCAAATGAAGTTATGAGATAGACATTTCGGGGGCATGCGGTTTCTCTCATATTAGGAAGGGAACTGTTGTCCCTGGGGTGAGTGGATGTGTACGTTAGGACTCAAAGTCTAAAATTTCTGAATAATTGACTGCATCAGTTTGACAGAGGGGCCAACGTTAAGGTTTCCCTCTGAGGAATCTTTTTCGCAAATGGCTGAGAGGTTCAATAAATGGCAAATGCAGTAGTCAACTGTTTGCAGAGTGACAGGGAACGCTGTATGACACTGCACGCTGAACTTGCCATCCTGAAATTAAGTAAAGTGTAAGTGAGTGTACCTTGTATAGCCTCTTTATTTTAATGGGACAATTAAAGAGTTTGAGAAACCAAAAAAACATAGTTTATTATTGTGATGTTTGCCCTTATTCATTGGTTGACATGTCGTTGAAAATTGATACCAAACTGTGTTTGTCTTCCTCGATTGCCTTACTAATTGAGTAATTTGCAGTAAAGGAATGATTGACATTTTACAACTGGGAATTTTGGGGCAACTTACTCTGCAAATATAGTTTTGCTATATCAGCAATTGGAGCCCTAAGATTTGAGAAATTAAGTACAGTATACTACCTTTGGTCACAACTGACTATTTCCATTTGATAATAATATAAATGCACTGTTTAAAAGGATAAATATTATGAATTAGAAGGACTATCTCTATAGTTACTTCCATTATCCATTTGATAATAATATAAATGCACTGATTAAAATGATAAATATTATGAATTAGGAGGGCGATCTCTATAGTTTAATACTTCCATTCATCCTTTTGATAATAATATAAATGCACTGATTAAAATGATAAATATTATGAATTAGAAAGATGAACATTACCCCTTTGATAATAATAATAATAATAATAATAATAATATAAATGCACTGTTATAATTTTTCTCTGTGATGGGTAACTTAACTTACAAGGAAATAATTTCATCCATAACAACCAATATGAATATATATATATTTTGATATTTTTAGCTCCACTGCCAGACCATTGTATTGTTAGACTTTTGTTAGAATGTCTGAAACAATATCATTATCAGATGAATATTTTAACAGGATACTTGTTGGCAGATATTTTCAAAAGGATGAACTGATGCCAGTGTTTTTCATAGTTTCTTCCATTTTGAAGGAAATCTGCAGCCCCAAATCATTTCCCAACCCTTTGGTCAACATCCTCACCTTTGGTTTGTAGTCATGGCCTTAAATCTGACCAGGCAGTTATATCTTCAGAGGATCATTGAGGTCATCAGAGGATTGATGTAATTCTTATTTCCACAAGAAATAAAAGGCAAATCACAGTTATTAAAAGTTTAAGACAGAACCACGAGGAGAAGGACCTCGTGTTTGGGTCCTGCTAATTAAATCAAGCGCTAAACCCTTGTCTCGCTGCTGTGTCGCTAGCCTTTGAAGAATGTGTTTTAACATTACCTTGTTAACATTAATTTATCAAACGTTGCCGAGAATGCCATTAGGGGGAAGAAACCCTTTGTTAATTTGGTGAGTGGTTCGCTAACTATAAACAGGGAACCGTAATTCTGACATAATAAATGCTGGCTTGTTGCTTAGAAGGTAAAATCACTGCGTGTGTTGGTACAGCTTTAAATTTATGGCCATGGATGTAGCTTACATTTATACTAAAATAGGAAAAAAGTTTCTCACCCCCAGAGAGGGAGGGAGTTAATGACTCTACAAGTGAAGACAGAACAAAGGCTGGTCATATCCAATGTGCTGTTACTTATAATGAGGCTGTTATTACATAACATGGCTTATTAACGTAACAACTATAGTGAAATATGTAATTTAGGGCACATACTCAACTTGTCTGTGACAATCCATAACTCTTTTGTCTTGTTCACACTTGAGAACGCAAGGGAGATCAAAATTTTTTTACCCCCAAGGAGATAGTTACGTTGATCCACACTTGAGAACGGGTGCGAGATCAGTGTTGAACAGGAGGCTATATGGACAGCTACCATTCTTGATCCCCCTCGCATGGTCTGATCCATCCCGAAAGGGAGATCACGATTGCGGGATCTGACCCCGAGTACGCAAGCATCCACCCTGGCTCTTGTTCACCCTTGCGGGGTCTGAACCCCCTCATGAGGTCTGACCCCTCTTGCATTCCCCAGTGTGAACAAGCCTTTTGTGCTGACCTGTGATCATGCTACACCTTATGACTATCATACAATTCATGGCCACAAATCTATTTGTTCCATTACACGATGTTAACTCAATGTTTCTCAAGTCTTGTACAATGATTAGAATGAAGCATAGCCAATTAGTTTGTTATATATTTTATTCCAATGATAATTTTTCCAAATGATGTTGAAGAATGGAATGTAAATTAAGTTCAATGTTTGTTTCCCATAGTATGAAATGATGAAAATATTCAACCAGATATTTGGTTTCCACCCCACCCCCCTCCCCCATGGTATGAAAATTGTAAACCAAACTAAAATGTGCCCCCTCATCCTGTTGGTGCTTGCCAAGTGATGATCTACATTTAAGAAATGATGAAAACATTCAACCAGATATGTGCTTCACCACCCCCTGCCCCATGGTATGAAAATGTTTAACCAAACTATAATGTGCCCCCACCCCCTCCCACCTGTGCTTGCCACAGGATTATCTACATTTAAGCCATTTGCATAATGATGCAATATTGATGGCAGTATTACATTTCTCTTTACATTCAATATGTGCATGGACTAATAATCTACAATTATTTTGTCATTATTAACATAAATGGGAAATTTTGTAAGTTTTAAGAACTATTTCATATTAACAACAATTTTGATCCAATAACAAACACATTCAACAATAGAATGAATAATGACACAATGGGTTGCAGCACTCTACATTTTTTGCATGAATTGCCTTTTTTTTTTTTTTTAATTTCGCTTATGAGCCCATCACTTACATATCTGTTTACTGCCATTGACAGATGTAGTCACTTTTATACTTCAACATGTATCAGTGTGAATGGATTGTATGCATTGTACAGTCTCTGGTGAAATGAGAGACTATATATATATAGCTCTATACAGGCCTACAGATGACAATTCATTATCCCACGATACGGTCATAAATATATGTAAACATATTAAACTTTTGTTCTTTGAACGAAAATGCGTGAATTCTTCACAATATCAATATCGGATATTCAAGTGGCTTAGTATGTGTATTGTACATCTTTGTTAATTTTCCTTTCTAGACAAAATACAAAATTTTAAATTTATAAGAGAATGCATCATGTTGGGCCCATCAGTGCTTTGTGGTACAACGTTTCATAGTG
>JAODFY010167051.1:0-10911 GCA_027580055.1 Paracaudina chilensis | reverse complement strand
CATATATACCAAGTATGAACTTGATTGGATCAGGCAATCCGGACTTATCGTGTTTACAAGCAAAATTTCACAAAATCTGCCAAATTGTTATTTTTCTAAGTACTCATCGTGAGAAACACACATACCAAGTTTCAACTTGATCGGACCAGGCAGTCTGGACTTATCGTGTTTACAACAAAATTTCATAAAATCACAATTTTTCCATTTTTTTTCAAAATCCCTAAAATTGCTATTTTTTTTCTAAGTTTTGGCCCCAAAAGACCTTGGATCTGCACCAAAAACAATAGGGTTCTTGTACTCATAGTGAGAAACTCACACACCAAGTTATTGTGTTTACAAGCAAAACATAACACACATACATGTACACACACACACACACAATACTGTATATATGCCAGCATGACTGCAAAGATTCCTTGAGACTTCGTCAAGGAATCAAAAATGCTATATGAATACATGTAGGTGATCATTAGATAGTGAGAGAAACAGCTAAGGGTTGTACTAGCACGACAATATATATATACAAATGATATATAGCAAAAATATATATATTTTGACCTTGGGGTCAGTTGTAGTTTGACCCGATTCCAAAACAACAACACGGCAAGTCTGTACAGCCATCCTAACAATAGGGCACATCTTCTCACTATGAGGGATCTATAGTGGCTTCAATGCACCTTTCCCATATAGAGTTAGAGCGTACCCAAGGTCAAGCGTCACAGATACACACAATCTCCAACCAGACTACATACATGCAGGTTCCTTTTGCTAAAGCAATGAACCAAAAATAGGTCACACTCTACTCCCAAAGCCAGGTCACTGCCATATTTTTTCTTCCACATCTAAAGCTTAACATGCATGCAAAAAGTCATGTCCTGGAAAATACCTTTATCTGGATCTACAATTTTGACAGAATTGGTTTCCAGTTGGCATGGGAAGTTCTCTATCTCAAATTAAGCATCTTTCAGACTTCTTTTCTGGTGACTGAGAACATTCCGTTACATATGCTGGGTATTGTTAGGATAGCTGCCTAGTCTAACACTGCCTCTACATCTTGTTAGTGTAGGTTTCACTCAGGCCACATGGCTTTACCAACATACACTGTAGGCCTTCATGGCATGCATTTTTGGGGGTACCCCAAAATATAACGAGAAAGTCCATACTTTTATAACTGTACGAAACATACTATGACAAGAAAAAATTCATATAAATTTGTATGACAGTTCTATTGTATTATTTGTTAAAGCTGAGTAACCAAATATAACTGCATTATTTTTTTTCTACAGGTCACATATTGAGAATTATTTCCAGTGTTACGCTTTTTTTATACACAAATGATAGAAAAGAAATGTTCATGCTCTGCTGAACTTTAAATCTTTGGTGTGCCAATATTTATGGTCAAAATTAAATAATGCTGCAGTAATTTTTACTGCATATTAACAATATACCATGGTTATCACCATGGGAAGGTCACTAACAACCACAGCAAATAACTATAGAGACAAGAAAGGACATTACACCTCCAAGCCCTAAATTGTTGTACAGGAAATCCACAGATAAGGGTTTGGTGAATTCCTAATCTTTGGGGAAAACCACAAATAAACATGGCCTTAAGGGAAGAGACATCAAATGGACTAAATACAATTTCGTATCAACCTCTCTGGGAGCACTGTGTATTATTTGTAACAGCTCTGAAATATAAACAAAGGCAAAGGAGTAATTTGGTGTGTAAACTGGGTCACCTTTTGTTGATATATTCCCCCTAATCCCTTGCACCTTTTAAAGGATTAAATAGTTGAGTTGAGGGAGTTATAGTTAGGTTGGGAACATCCCTCGTTCGTTCGAGGGGTTTGCTGCGAATTGCTATTTTGGTTAGGGGGTCGAAAAAAAAGAGTGGCCTTGTTGAATGATTAGGGTCAAATAATCAAATTAGGCTTTTAGTGCTTGTTCCCACTTGGGAATGCAGTGGAAATCATGGGACTCTCTGTTAGCATATAGGCCTATTACTCTTACCTCAGAGTGTAAAGGAACCCAGCACATACCTAAACGTGAGCTGACCAGTCAATCCAGTCTAGCAATTTTGTAGCATAAGAGTTATTGACCTATACATCTCAATAAACGTTGATTGTCACTCGTTACCCAGCCATTTTACAATTCAAGCAGACAACCAAAAGTCCAGAGTCATTAGTGACATCATCTTCCATTAAAAGATGAATATTGAGTTTGGTAAATTAGAATATGGTTATAGTAATGATTAGTTTCAGTCTTGTATCAATGCACCGTCATTAACCCCCCTGGTCACTGGTTACCTGACAAACAGTATCCACTTTTAGAAGATGGAGATACGACATCAGCTTAAACAGCACCTGTTATTTTCAAGTTACATCACAGGCACCCATTTACACCATGGGGCAGAGAGGCAGGAGATTAACCATCTTGCCTCTAAGGACACAAACATTATGGTCTAGCCTTGAATTACATTCTTGAATCACAATATGAAAGCATGGGGTTTCATTTGATTTGAATGTGAAAGACAATATCGAAAATAGTTTAAAAAAATAGCGTTCAGAAGTTTTTTTTATGAATATGAATGGTGTGGGTGTTATCATTTTGACGTACTGTAAACACAGCAAATGTCACTAAAGATTTTTTTAAATTGCATACACCAAAAACAATTGGGTTCATGTACTGTGGGGATGCTACATGCCAAGTATGACATCTGTACACAATGGCATTCTCCAGATAACCTACTGCAAGTGTCATGGACACACAAACAACACATGCACCTGTCATCCATCTGGCAAGGAATTAAAAATGTAGGTTTTTACTGCACAAACAATAGAAAGTAACACAGTACTTACCCAATGGTATTGTTTACAAATATGACATGATTTCCATGTACTTTAATAGCACATTATCCTGCACCAGGTGTGGTACTGATACAGTGTAACGAATAACTTCCTGGTTTTATATATCAACACATTAACATCTGTCCAAACATCCTGGTGTTTAATATCCCTGGATGTGGAACCTGGTATATATGGAGGAGGCCCTCTATTTGAACATCATCACTCATGAGAGAAAATATATCACATCCCCTCAAATCTCTAAGCCAAAGAAAAGTAATTATTGTACACTTAATATCATGGTTTGGTGACTTTGACTGATAAAGAAGTGTGAAATAAACACTGCTTGATAGCACAATAATCACTTGATCAAACATGTTCAGGAAGGAGTCTTGTTTACCCAATGACTACACGGTCAAACATGTGCCAACAGTTAATATGAACTGGAGAAACACACCAGATATTGTACAGAAATTGCAAACACATTGGACAGTTATGAACTGGAGAAAACACCAGATATTGTAAAGAAATTGCAAATACTTTGTCTGGCAACTAAAAGTGATGAATAAAACTAAGCCCACAACTGAAAAGTACAAGTAAAATTTTATTCTGCAAATTGCAGTGTGAATAAAGTGCTGCCAGGGATGTACTGCTCTTTTAGACAATATCAAACTGAAGTCATTATGAACTTGCCACATTAGACATACAGTCGGAGTTTACTTTGCACTAAAAAATTGTCAAAACTCCACAACAAATTCTTCTACATGTAGCTGGTTTCATATCAGGGCTGATTTTAAGACAATTTTTGGAGACAACCTGCTTTATAAATTTTATCGTCCAAGAGAAATTTTGGTGTACTTTATCAAGCTTAGATCAGCTATATTTTTCTGAGACCATAGAACCTGGCAAAAACATTTAATGCATAGGAATAGGTTTTTTTTTTTTGTCCGTCGGACTATCTACTTCCCAATTCTGGTCATCTTGAACGACTGGGCAAGTGTTAAATTTCAGCCCTGAATACACTTATCTGGAATGATGTAAACATACAGCTATCAGCTGGCAAATTAGGAAGGACGAGGGTGACCACTGAGGGAAGAAAGTTATGCCAGTTAAGCTAAAATCACTGTATTATAAGTTATGCAAACTATGGGGAGGTATTAAAGTATGTGCTATAGATTACTGTTATCTGGAATTATGTAAGGATATATCTCATTGGCTGTTTGTAAAAATGCTCATTTATTAAGAGAAAATTACCACTTCATGCATATAATCTCAAGTTAGGCCAGATGCATGATCGTGGTAATAAAGGATATGCAAATTAGGTTATATGAGGTAAGGAGTACGTGCTATAAATTGGCCGTCCCCATGATGAAGTAAATGTTGGGAACAATAGAGGAAGCAATCTATTGCACTGGATGCCCTCTCATCGGAAACTGTTCAACCTTATACATGTAAAGGTCTGTAGATCACTGGATAGATCTCCAAAGGCACAGACATAAAATATCAAAATATTGTTACAAATACCCAGCTTTAGAAGACAAAGAGCGGTGATCCGGTGAACTACCTCTCAAACCTAAAGTAGGGTGTTGCTTTAGAGTAATGGGATAATGTATATGAATGTATTAAATCGTTAATTAAAGTTGAGTTATCCCCTCATAATTTACCTAAAAATATCAATTGGAATTGTGTGTTGGGGCCCAAGTACTACAGGTGACACAAAACAAACATGCTGCCTGTTGATCATATGTACCCCATGCACACATCACAGGCTATTACAAACTATAAATTTGATCTCAGTAAATAAAGTACATATGTACTTAGTAGAGCACACACAGAATAAAATGTTCATCAATTTGTGTTTTAAGCCAGAGTAGATAAGGGGCTGAAAGAAAAACATTTCAAGAGCATTTGTTAAAATAAATTCTGTTTAGATCATTTTAGGTACATGAAACGTTGGTTTGGGTATATAGTACAGTCTTTTTTCTTGCAGAATAAATGGTCGAGGATATTAAATCTGTATATTTTGTGTAAAAAAAAAAATGGTTGGATGTTCCATATATATATATAGTACAAAGGTATACAATTCTGACCCCAAAGTGAATTTCCCAGACACACTCATGAAATTTGTGAATGGTGGAAGCCCCATACAACCACAGCAAACGATTTTAGATAGCAGAATTCTAGCCTACTTTTGAGGTGAGAGAAAATTTTGGGATTTTCTTTATTTTTTTACAAAAAAGTAAGGCAATTGCACTCTGCCCCCGTCTTTTGAATGCTGCCCTTTATATAAAATATACCTACAAAAATAAATATTTCTCAAAGCAGCCTACTGTATGATAGCAAATTCTTCTGGAAATTCTATATTGGATGGATACATCAATTTTGGCATATTTACAAATGCACTTATACAACAGTGGGTGGCAGTGTATTAGTAACCTCTCCACCAAAATGACATTTTAAAATATTTAATTGTTCAGTTCAAGAGATCAGTGGCTATTCTCAGGGGCAGTATGTCATAAAACTGCCTCTGGGTCAAACCAATGATTACATTTCCATCTGCTTCTCCAAATAAACGAAGACAACCGGTCCCTTAGTTCCAACAGCCTGCAGATTCCACAAAGAGGATAACAAATTTATTGCTAAATATTCTATAACAGAAGCTTCGTCCTAGCATGTGAAGAATGCAAGGGGGGGGGGTTACCAGCTTTTATTGCCTAATGATTAGATAAACGTAATCAATTCAAAGATGATCATGGATGCATCCTCATTTGAGAACCTGTTCAGCACTGAACGGAGACCACCGTGCGAACATGGAAATGTCACATATTATTTCCAAATCCCTGTGTGCAAAATGGTGACTGGCAGTGTTCCGACACCCCTATGTAGTACCATGACGATGACCCCCTCCTGCAACTGCCCCCTCCTCATAAATATTCTAGCTTGTCAGCTGCACATTAAGGTATTAATTCTTTTTGGAAGTTTACATTTATAAAACATGAGATCTCAAAATAACAATTTTACAATTTTTACATCCCCAAGCCACTAATCACACATTTACCATGAGCCAGGCACTCAAACAGACAAACACTCCCCTGATACACATCCCCCAGGAAATCAATTTACTCATACAATCCCTGGGTAGCTAAAACATAAATTTCAGTTTCCTGAACAAATATCACAGTAGGAAAACTTAACAAAATTCTATAGAGGAAGGATACAGTACTTACTAGTGTAGACCAACTTTAAAGCAACTTTTGTCTAAAGTTTGCAGAGTCACTATACACTGTGTGTTACACAACCAAATCAATCCATGTTATTTACATACCAAAACCCAACAAACCCAATTGAAAACGATAACTTAACAAGCTACCCATAATGTAGTAGCATTTACATACATGTATTGAATTAACAATTCATTAGGTCAGGTACAGTAGATCGATCTTGACAGTGGGCATATATACATACAGTATAGTTTGCTATGGTACTTTATGCCGAGTCAGCACTGGGGCATATAATATACCATATTGCATGGTCTCAAATTATAGAGCTCTATATACACCATGCAAACAACGGTTTTGGAATTATATATCATCGATGTGAGAGGGTAACAGCCTAAAAATTACTCAAAAACATGAACCCTGGCTCCTGTGCAGTAACACACTGTTCATATTAGCAGTAGAATGACACTGCAAGCACTGGGAGTGACATTGTTATTTAGACTACATTATTACTATATATATGTAGTCTTACAGCTTTCTGTTGGCCTTGTGGACTTCGGCTGGTGACTGAGTCGAGGGTTAGAAGATTTTATTTGTCTGTTTAGTTTTGTTCGGTTGAACTGTGTGACTCACGTGCAGCACGACCACCATGCAACACGCCCCCTGTGCAGCACGACCCCCATGCTGCACAACCCCCATACAGCACGACCCCCATGCTGCGTGACCCCTGCACATTGAGACTGATACTTTTACAGATTCAGTAAATAGTTATTGTATACTTAATAGATTCATAATCCATACAAGTCTCTCTCCTAGATATTCTTTGATCTGCTTTGTGTACATCTCTTCCTGGCATCGACTCACCAGCTGTATTACTGAGACATCTTGACACCCTAAATATCCTGAATTGAATTCCACCTGAGCTTGCAAAATCATAATCACTACATACCATGTTTCCCTATAGTGTTAAGTTAACCTGATTAGGTTTTCAGCACTTGACCCAAATTACCTTTGACCTAAGTACTAAGTACTGCCAGCTTAATACCAAGTTTCCCATTGTTCCATTCTTTTAAAATCAATAGGTTTTATCTACTCAATGACTGACTTGTATATACTAACTATGACTTTCATCTAAGTTTCATCTATTGAGTTAGCCTGATTACAAAGCTTTCAGCATGTGACACATGTTCACCTCGAATGACCTTTGCCCTCTTAAAAAATTCGTAGGGTTCATCTACTCAATATGGCTAACGTACATACCAGCTTCGCATTTCATCCACTTTTCCTCTATTGAGTTGGACTGATTGCAAGTTTTTCAACACTGGAGTGACTGGACCCATGTTGACCTCAAATGACCTTTCACCTCTTAAAAAATAAATAGGCTCATCTACTCAATATGGCTGACTTACATACTAACTATGAGTTTCATCCATGTTTCCTCTATCGAGTTAACCTGATTACAAGGTTTTCAAATGACCTTTGATTTCTTAAAAAATATGGTTCATCTACTCAATATAGCTGACTTATATACTATGACTTTCATCCAATTGAGTTAGCCTGATTACAAGGTTTTCAACATTGGACCCATGTTGACCTCAAATGACCTTTGACCTCTTTAAAAAAACAAATGAGTTTATCTACTCAATATGGCTAGCCTTTAAACCTACATACAGTACCAAGATTGCATTTCATCCACCTTTCCCCTAATAAGTTGGCCTGATTACAATCAAATGACTTTTGACTCTTAAAAAATAAATGGCTCATCTACTCAATATGGCTAACCTACAGTACACACCAAGTTTGAATTTCATTCACGTTTCCCCTATTGAGTTAGCCCGATTAGGAGCAAGATGTTTGAGCGAAAAGTAGCAGACAGAAACTCTGCAAAAAGAGTGTTTTAGACAGCGATTTTTGCCGACTGCCGGCTCCTTTGAACCTCCTGTGTATGTGCACCGTGATCTTTTTTATTCTGTCTTTCTCAAGCATGAGATATGATAACCATCCATCCTGCAATGACATTTCTGCTCCAAAAGGTAATTATGTCTACCTCTCGAAACATAGAAAAGGTAAAACAGCCTGCCACACAAAAACAATTTATAGGCCATATTTGGTAATAAATGACCTGCCAAATCTAGATGTAGTACACCCCTGATGCAGTTTAAATTTACAAGTAAAATGCCTTCCCTCAGTGGTGAAGACTGTTCCATTTTATTTCGGGGAGGGCACATAAGGCAAAATTGGTGTGCATGCATGTATTATTTTTTTTTCATACATCTGGAAGCAAAATGATTTCTATGATATTTAGGATGAGAGTTTATTACCTTTGGTGTAGAAACCATGTATAGAATCCATGTATAGAAACCATGCAAGGATGCTACAGTAGTCGACCAAGCCCAGATGTTGAAACTAGACAAGAAGGATTAAAATATATTATGTGGGCGTATTCCCCAAAACTTACTGGTTTGGGTATTCACGAGCAGACGTGGTGACGGACAGTAGGGTACAGTCTGTGAGAATGTATGACCGTTCTGCACTTCGTAACATGCTAGATCGGTCGAGAATGCTAACTGTTTAAAGTGACGGGGTAAGTATAGTCCTTTTAGGGCTGTGAATTATGTATTTGACTTTATACCCACTACTCCTGGTCATTTAACTCCTAACGCTTGGCATTTTCTTTGGAATTCTTAAATGTTCAATAAAATACGATAATCATAAATCATGAAGTAACTCACCTGTTGCTTGAAGATGACAGGGGTTATGAGAGGCAACCAAACTTGTAACCTTATCAGAGTCCTATGCATCTCCTCCTGGTTTTACCAGAGTTTACTCTCGAGATCTGTCATTACCATCATTTTGTTACATTCATGGGTTTCCTCCTGGGGGTATATAAATGATATGAACTGTTACATGGCCTGTCCCAGTAGCAGACCAATGTGTGTGGTGACATGTGTGTTTAGCATGTGTTTAGCATGTGTTTAGCATGTGTTTAGCATGTGTTTAGCATGTGTTCACTGAGGCAGATTACAAAGAAAGAGACCCGTTCTGAAAAGTACATGTCAGTGTTTGTGCTAGCTTTTCAAATTTGGAAGGGAATGGCATGAATGGAATGAATGGCATGAATGGAATGAATTATTTTGGGAGGGATTTTAGAACAAAGAGAGGGAACCTACATATAGCTGCATTGAGCAGTTCCAAATTTTGGGGAGGGAATGCCCCCCCACTTCGGTTTTTCTTTGAGAAGGATTTTTTTCATTCTTGAGAGAGAATCCCTCTATCCTTCCCCTACAACGCAAACACTGGTACATGTACAGTACAACTAAGGCAGCCCTTTTCAAACACTGGTACATGTACAGTACATCTAAGGCAGCGCTTTTCAAATTTGTTTTTCAGTGTGAACCCTCTCTTGCCCTCCAACTCCAAGCAAAGCTGTGACCCAGGGCAACCAAAATATTGTTTAGGCAGTGATGTGTTGTGAAATTTTTCACCAACATGATCCACAATATTTTCTGTGACCTCCCTTTCGGGTCAAGACTCCCCTCCCCCCCCCACCTTGGGAACCAGAATGTAAATCACCTATGTTGCATCAAGTGGAGTTGAATGGAGAATGGATAACTTTCATATGAACAAAATATCCATCACTCATAGTAGAATACTTCAGACCAAAACCAAAATCTCTAAAAATTAAGAGAAACCACACTCAAATGGTGACAATCCTATCAAGAAGAGCATTTTTGGTTGATGAGATACTGAATTCAGTTCAGATTTCAGATTATTAAATATCTACAGTGTAGTAACATTTGTGACATCACAGATGCACTGTATGGTTATCTGGAAGCATGACATCACAGATGCACTGTATGGGTATCTGGAAGCCTACAATTTACTTTGGAATTTGATTCAGTGATTTTTTTTCTGGAAATATTTTATTCTATAGAAAAAAATAATCTTCTTGCTATTCTGATTTTTATCATTTTTATCATTATTTGAAATAGTATGCCAAAGTTTGTAATATTTTTGTAAAAAAAAAATCAAATAATGATAAAAATCGTGGCATGACAAACTTTATCTGACCACACACGATGTATGATACATCAAGTGGGTGACGTACTAAATATATTGTGTTACTTAAATACTGTGTATCAATGTTCTATAGTTCATACAGATTGTGTAGGTGGCCCTACAGTACTGTACACTGTAGTTAATAGCTGCTATACGCATTCACATGTTTGGGTAGCGAGCCAATTAACCGTTCATTTTATGGTTTTCACACTGGGAAGAACTACAGTAGCAGGTTTCTACTAGCACAATTGGGTTCTAGGACATCTCCCCCGGGTCAATTACCCACCCAGTCAATTCCCCCGCACATTACCTCCCCCCCCCTTCCCTCCCACTAACACAATTGCCTATTCCCCATAGGCAATCTGTGTAGCAGGAAGGTAGTGTGTTCCATACATACACAGTGTTTACAACAAAACAATTAAACTAACCAGTCTAGCAATTTCTTGCAAGTTGCATGAAGTCTCCCACTTATTGTCAAAGTACTGACCTGACAATTAAAGAAACTCCCCCCCTAATAAACCCACACATAATCAATAAGATTTGAATGGAAGGTACTATGCTACCAATTAGGGAAGCAAATTTAATATGCTGACTATAAAAAAACAGTAATCTCATCTAACTCTTCAGGCAAGTGTAATCAATCGTTGGTATATTTAATGGACTGGAGAATCTGTGGGTTTGGCCAGACTGGCAAAACCCATCTGATTTTCCTTTTTATAAACTAAGAATCTGAACCAATATGGCCAATATGGACCTAGAATCCATAGCTGTGTTGTCATTGTATATTT
>JAODFY010166940.1:0-10912 GCA_027580055.1 Paracaudina chilensis | reverse complement strand
ACCATATTTGGCAAAATGTGCTTCCTTAATATACTGCATATGGAAGCAATGATAGGCACCACAGTTAGAGGGAAGAAGAAACAATTATTTTGGTTTGTACCTGCCTGGATTTAAACTTATCTCACCTAGGACTAATTTTAGACCTTGAAAAATAACCATGGACTAACTGAAATATTTGATACCAAATTGTCAGAAAAAAATAATACATTTTATATTTTCATGGCAAATTTTACATTTTGGATAAGGGTACCAGTGTTTCAGAATTCTAGGTCAAAGGCCATTTAGGGGTCATTTGAGACCTAACTGAAAATGCTTCTTCTCCCACAGTTTTTAATCAATCACCAACGTTTCCAGCACAGTAATATCTATAAATATATCTTGACATAAAGGTTGAAAACACCTTTAATTTCCCTGAAAAAACGTTTTCTATTTTGCCAGTAATTAGTATTATAATTTATAGGCCTAGCTAATATACATGCTAATAAAATTGATACAATTTTCAGTAGTTATGCAAACAGATGTCTCTGCCCTCGTCATGCTGTTTAATGTGACCCATGGTATGGGGGCACAACTATGATATTAATTTCTAGCCACCCCATTGGGGAAGCTAGCCCCCCTCCCCCCTGTTGGGCAAAACCTAACATCACTCCTGCCATGAATTTGGGGTCAAAGGACATTGAGGGGGTCATAGGATGTCATTATCTGAAAGGCTTAAAATGCTAATTTAATTTTACTAAGCATCTTGACAGATACAATGGAATCACAAAGTGGCTTGAATTGCTTTTGTTTTTGGTTTCTGCAAGTATCATGACTAATAAATAAAAACAAAAAATCACTTACAGGGTGTGGCACTGAAACATTCAATTTGATCCATAGAATAATCCATTGGTGCTGTCACAGATTCTGGATCTACATGTCATGAGAAGTAATAAGAAGATACATGATTATTTGGGCTGATAAAGATTTGTTAGTAGCTTGTTAATACAATCATTATTGACAGAAAGTTACACTGTGGTCTCCGCACACCCACTCAAAATAGCTATCCATATGACCTTTTGCATAAAAATAACATTTTTCTAAAGTCGTTCATGGATTTTGACGAAACTATTAATTCAATCTTAAAACTAAATTGTATTTAAGCGAAACTTGAAGATTGACTGATTTATATTCATGCACTTTATTCACCATTTTGAAGTCGAGTAAAAAGAAAATACAGTTGGAAACTAGTTGTATATGTGTCCATTGTGAAAATGACTCTATATACTGAACCTTCCATTACACATAAAGAGTTCAGTGTGTAAACAATGAGTCCTTGAGGTACATTGTTGTATATACATAATGCTTATTATAACCTATATAAGCCCTATTAAGGGCTAAAAGGCCTGAAACTTGAGAGCTTACTTTGCAAACCTACATTTGTTAAGTACTCTATTTTATATATAATCCACAATAGCTTGTGCACTCTCTGTGCAATTTAATTTGCAATAAAAAAAACCATAATGAATTGTGCCCACTGATAAAATGAACAAGTCCACAGCTATTTACATTGAGCCTTTCTGGACACATACGGCCTTTGTATCTCTTGTATGCCTCGATTATGGTGTGACTCTGCCCCCCACCTCCCCCCACCACTGCTCGGCACATACAGCTCTACGTATCTCTTGTGCACTTGTGTTTATCACTTAATATACCATACCATAACAGGTTCACCCTCTCAACCCTCTAAAAAAATATCTGTACCTTGGCATCAATGACATTGCATCTCGTACAACAGAGACACATGTACGGTATGTGGTGGATCACTTTAAACTTGATACTATGACATAACAGATTCCATAACAGGGTCGATGATGTGTCCATCATACAGAATTGTATGTAATATACTGTATAGTTAAAGGCAGTAAAATACCCCCCCCCCCCCCCAACCATGAAATTATGGTGGAACTGCAAACAATAAATATTCTAAATTTAAAAGCCATTAAAAATAACTTTAATTCAGGCATTCATTACCCAAAGAACAGTATGTGGCTAGGTTTCATTTTAGCCTGACTCAAATATTATAATGGAGGAGGGGACTTTGGAAGATTATGGGGATATAAAATAGATGCATCTAGCAGTACATGTCCCTGCAGAGAGTAGATATGCAGACTGAAGAAACTGTCCCTGTCTTGCATCTGGTTCATTAACCAAAAGGGACGACATGATATGGGAATGTGATTGCAAAGGTGGAATGCATGGGGAGGAGGTGAGCAATAAATCCCTCTTTTTTTAAATGATGGGCTAATATGTGCCATATGCTTTTAAATTATAAAATGATAGCACCACATCAAATATGGTCATAATACTATTATGTAGTATTGTTTGTCTTACCTTGAAGTTCATTAGAGCCAATTGCAGAGGTTGATTCAGGAAATTCTACAATTAGGAAAATATTTCTAATTTATTTGGTGACTGATGAAAAAGCTCATTCTAGCTTTTTGTTCAGTTAAAACCCAAAACTTAATCAGTTTAGAAAATTATGAATACTTTTTATCTGATTGAGGAAAAAGGAAAAATTTCCAAAAAGTAACAACAGAAGCTATAAATTTTTAAAGAGGTGCCCAGATGATTTCCCAAAATGAGTCTGCAATGGACCCACCTTATATACTGTAGGAACATACTATAGACATATACATGGCAAATGTGTCTCTCAGATGTAAACATATACCAGGTTTTAGTGACACAGTCCCTCCCTCTACCCATGAATGACCCATTGAATGTACTCTGGTGAAGACTAATGACATTTATTAAATATGATATTTAAGACATTTTAGATTGACATTTTAGATTTGTCACTGTGTTCACCATGAGCAACAGTGTAAGAACATCAGTGATTTAGCCAACCCGTATTTGTGGGACATTGTCGCATAAACAAAAATAATATCGCACATGGTTGCTAATATTCCCTTTGTTCAATCTTACCAATAAAAGCAAGCATGACAAATTCCATTTTCAGGTTAATTGTAGAATTAATTAAAAGGGACATGATCTGAGAATGACAAATTATAAAGTGATAGTACTAATTTGAATATGATCATTATATTAATACTGTTCATATTGTTTCTCTTACCTTGACATTGATTTGAGCTATTTGCAGCGGTTGATTCAGGAATTTCTTAAAAAGAAAATATATATGTTAACTGTCATTGGTGACTGTCCAAAAAAAAGCTTAATGCAGGTATTGTGCATTATATTTGTTCAGTGGATGCCCATAGCATAATCAGTTTAAAAAAAATAATGAATATTTTGAACTGATTTAATGACAATTTGATTCCGTTTCCCTAAAATTTTGAGAACTGAAAAAAGATTGAGATAGAACGTTGTTTAATCGCGTGTTCATCATGAACAGTGAGACCTAAATAGCTTCCTGAACATATCACACTGAACTTTTCATAGCACATTCTGGTGATTTAATGATGCTATGATTGTCTTACTTTGACTGTCTGTTTCATCAAACATGGAATCACCATGGAATACATAACCCCATGACTCACTTTGCAAACCTTTATCAAAGAGGGGCTTTTATAAGCAGTAATATGTTGCTTGTTATTTGTACATTTAAAGATATTGTGGATATTTATTTTTCAAAGCAAAAACTTTTACCAGTAATGCACCTTCACATTATTTGTAAAATTAAAACACAAAACATAATTCCCATATTGGTTTTATTTTGGTTAAAGAAATAGTTCAGTGACAAATGAAAATGGACTGATAAAAACGAGGAAGAAAAGCTAACTCAGTGGTGGCAGTTCCATTACAATAGCATTTTGGTTGTTGAGATATCGACTTTTGAAATCAGTTCACATTTTTAATTATATTAAAAATCTGGCAACAATGGTGACATCACAACTGCACGTTGATTCTTTCCAGAAACTTTGTGTTTTTCTTTATAATGTCATAAGTAATTTCTTGTTGAAATATACTACCTATATATATATATATATAGAGCCTTCGTGCAACAATTGCTGTGCAATACAATTTTAAAAATATTACTAACTTTGCCATAGCATTTCAACTCCTAAAGTATAGAAAAAAAAACATGGAAAAACAAAGAGTTTTCCAGCCAAAATCAATATCTCAGCAACCAGACATGCTATTGTAATGGGACTTTCACCACTGAGTGTAGTGTTTTCTCCTGTTTTTATTATTCCAGCTTCATTTATCACTGAACTATTCCTTTAATACCTTCCAATATTTGCTTACTATATTTGTTGTAATGCAATTCATGCATACATGCAATGAAAACAATGCAGACATTGAATAATACCAACTATATGAATACTTGGCACGTGTAAAGAGCAAAGTATAATATATAAAAGTTTACATACCTTCCACAGATATATCATCAAGGTTTTTTCCAGACCACTTCCCAACTTTGCCATCATCAGTAAGCAGCAACAATTTTGCAACCTTTGTGAGTTCAACAGTTGATTCATGTAGACGATAAAACTGTCGGTGGATACGAACGTCATGTCCCAGGTGTCTCGCAAGCCAATCAAGCTCGTTGTCTTTCAACGTTAAGACTTGAGAAACTGTGGCCATGTATTTGCGCATTGATGTTGCTTTGATGTTGTTAGGCTCATCCAGTGCAGCTTCATCAACAATTTCTGCTAAGCATTCATTACCACGAAGGTAGGATAGAGAAGTGCCCATTGCCGCAAACAGAAAGACATTTTTGGTAGAAATGTTTACTTTATCCCGGTGTGCAATGAGCAATCTGATAGCTTGCTGGCAATCTGTGGGAATAAGGACAGGAACTGCGTTCCCTCTTTTACCACGCACATACACCAGATCCATTTCCTGCAGGAGCTTCTTCTCTAGTGGTGTGAAGTTTTGCTTGACCTCACTTATGCCAACATCAGACCAGTTGGGCCGTTCTGTGTATGACTCAATGGTTATCTGTGCCATCTCACCTGGTCTTCTTTTGTTAAATTGAAGTAATCGCACCAAGCACAATTTCTGAAGCCTCTTGTAGCTTTGGTCAGTGACTGCTTGGTTGAACTCTTCTATTGCTGCAGATAGATGTTGTGCTATGTGCTTACTGAGCTTCACAAGGTCTTCTGTGCTTGGTAAGTTCTGACCTTTGTTGAATTTTCTTTCATTCAAAGTAGACAATGCTGCAGAAGACATTTTCATTCCCCACTCCTGCTCATGGAGTTAGATACCCTTGTGCCTCTCTCTCCATGTACATGTCACCAGACCTCAAAGCTTTGCACAGCTTAATGGTTGCCAGCTTCTTACAATCATGGCCCAACTTCAGTACAGTTGATGGCTTGCCATAACGAGCATTTCCTGTGTTTGACACTTCAGGACCCCCGAGATTGTTGGCAGCTTGCAAAACAGAGTCAAAGTATTTGGGCTGAAGGAAGTCACTGATAAATACACCTTCATCGGGATGCATTGACCTCAGTGCTGAAACAAGTTTAGCAGCAGATAACATTTTGCTTGAAACCAGAGATTTTCTTTGAGCCCCAACTTTTCTAATCCAGCAATTTCCCATCTCTAATATGCATTCATCACTTTTTGCAATCCGAGAAAAGTCGCTGCTGCGCATCGAAGACAGGACATATTTCTGAAGATCTGCGGAAGCACCTTTCAGCTTTTTTGACAAGATTTCACTCTGAATGCAAAGTTCACCTTTGCTGCTGCAAGCTTCAGCTTTCGGAGGACACTGGCTTCTTCCAATGCAACGGTATCGCACGTGGCGCCAAAGATCTGAAATCAAGACATACCCAAGGCATTTTGGACAGGGACCATAATCATTACAGTCACTTTCCTTACTACTCTGGGGCCGTCTCATGAGTATGATTTCACCCTCCCCTGTGTCTGCTGCACGTTGGTTGTGGAGAAAGTTTCCACGATTGCGGAGAAGGTCCAGTTTTCTTTTCCTTTCCGCAGGATCTTGTGCAGAATGAATGGATGCCACCTCTGGTTCATCCTTGTGAACTGCCAGTAAATGTCTTGCCATCAGTACCTGTACAAGGCTACCACAGTATACACATGCATTCCTTTTGTTGTAGGATCTTTTGTCATCTTCTTTTGCATACGGTGTGATGAAAACTTTTTTTTCAGTAAGATTAGGTAATGAAGTTCTTGTGAGTCTATATTGAACTCACAATCACTTTCTTCCTGGTCACTGTTTTCAGCGATTTCTGTATCCATGTTCTGCTGAAGTTCTGGAGTTACAATCACCTGTTAACATTACAAAAATGTTGATATTTTAAAATAAAATACCCCCAAAGGTATTTAAAGTTTTAATTCATTTTGAAATCAAGTTCAAATCACATATCAAATATTAAATAATCAAGTTTAATTTAATTTGGGGTTTACCATTTAATTTTATTCCATTTCATGTACATCAGACCTGCTAACTTACCATGTACAAAAATAGAGAGATTCAAAATTTTCTCTCCCCAAAATCGGGAGATTAGGGAAAAAAATCAGTAGTTTTACAAAATCCAACTGAAACAATATGACATAGTACCACTGATGCTAGCTGTATGTCCCTACAACATAAGGTATGTGCTCGACTATGAAATGCCTTGTAGTGTGTACTGCATGCTCTGCCCATGCTACTAACAGTGTGATACAATTATATTGTCATCCCGACATGAGTATGCTTGGTTTGTGTTATTCTTATCTAATATTTTGTATGGGCCCTACGTACTGTTAATAAAATATGTCTATATAGGAATGCGGCATGTGCTGGATTCTTGAGTTTCTTGATTCTTGATTATCATAGGCTGGTGAAAATTTCAGTCATACATTTTGCCAAGGGAATTACACAAAAACTGGGAGAATGACACATTAAACCTGGAGGGTGTGAAATTGGCTTAAAAATCGGTTGACTCCTGGCAAAACTGGGAGGGATAGCAGGTCTGCATGTTATGCCATTGCCATTCAGTTCTTTTGTTACAAAAATACTTACTTCATCAGGCTCATCAATGTTGGTAAAGGCTGGCTCTTGATCATATGGATGATTCTGCAAGATGATTTTATTTAGAATTAATAACGATCAAGGCATGTGTATAATTCTTCAACTTTCTTATACGATATGAAACATTTACGTAAAATACAAAAGCCAGCCTGCACCCATCTTAGAGATGTGTGGAGGACACTTTTTTTTTGGGGGGGGGGGGGGAGGTGAAAGGGCATGATGAATGTGCACACATACTGTGGTGGAGTGTAATGACACAGTTTAAAAACATGTCCAAATTTCCCCTTCCCATATTATAATTATATTCCTGGCTGGAATTCAAAGCAATGTGTAGGAACCATAGTACAATTGTATCACTTAATATGGAGTTATGGAGCTGTTACCCACATATAGTACCCAATTCAAATTATTGTACTGGTACCCAATATCCTGACACCCATACTTGTATTCACTTATTAGTTCAGACCCATACTTGTACCTTTGCTCATGTTATGGCACTTGTACACATATTAGTCATTGTGGAGACAACATTATATAGTACTGCATATAGTAACACATTTTATCTGTCTCCACAAGGAATGTGTATGCTGTTGCATTCATTGCCTGTGGAGACATTGTTATACCACAGTATTACTGTCTTCATAATTATGGAATGTGTATTTTTACTTTTGTACATAATTAACTCCTACATGGACTTGCAGAGCAAAAATGTAGTTTAGGAATCGATAAGTAAAACATCAGTCTTTTATGGAAATAAAAATGTATGATTTTTAAACCATGTAAAGACTCAATTATTTTACCTGGGTCATGTGGAATTTTAACATGATAAATAATAAAATCACATAGTGTGAAAAACACTTAAATTCTGGGAATTTGCAGCATTTTTTGACATGTGGTACCACCATATGCCTAAAAGAACAGAGTAGCTTTTTTGTCGAAACTGTTATACTGTTTTGCCTAAATTTGGCTAATTCTACACAACTGTGGATGCATGGGAGCCTCATCCATTTGCAAAGAGCGCATATTTTCAGAATTGTACTGTCCTTCCAAGAACTACAGAGTGTTATGAATCACAGACGTGCCTGAATATTTGCATAAAATATGCATAAATAGGTCTGGGGATGTAACTTCACTATAGCCTAACATAGATATTTTGTCATGCTAATTTAGAGACGATCCTTTGGGGGTCCTTTGGTCTAGGGGCCTTTGGGCCAGGAGCAAAGGGCTCCCTAGCCCACCGTTACTCCACAGTATGTGTGTATATATTCTTTAGGAATCCACTGGTTATAATACAATTACACATACAATTTAAGCAAATTTAAGCATCATGTATGTTTTATGGCTATCTGGCTATAGACACATATTGTACAGAGAATTCCTTTCAGCAAGGAATATGTATGTATGCTCTGGTAACATGGTGGTGGTAGGCATAACAAGTATATATATATTTTTTTATAGGGACAGTTCTTGGTGGTACTGTAATTACATAAAAATGTCTGGTATAAAAATCCATATATATATGTACACTATGGATGCATGGATATCAAGATACATTCAATACAACATGTTAAATGTACATATGTAAAATTAATGCCAATACAGTGCAATGTTACATATTTGTCATATATTTACCTGCTCTTTCATTTGATCCATCATTTTCTGAAAAAGTGGTTTGAGTTCAAGATGAGCCTGCAGTATAAAGCAATTGTAACCAAAGAAATTATTCATGAACAATCATTACTACATACATTTTCCCTATTAAAACAGATAAAAAAAATTGACTTGGGGAACATGATAATCTCATTGGAAGGGGAGGGGGGAATATGCCTGACTGATCTCATCTTGTTACTTCACTGGTATTACTATATCATTCATGTGGAGCTTTATTGAATACCATTAACAGTATAATATTGAATAATTTGAGGGAAATGTAATAGTACGACATTAACATGTGCATTTTAAACTAAGACTTATTAATGGTTACATTTAACAGTTTCTGTTTAGTGTTACATAATAAATAAATTGTTGGATTCAAATATTGCATATTCATTTCCATCTAATCATATTGCATCTCCTTTTAATAAAAATGGATTTATTGAAGATACCTGAATGGTAACACTATGAGGGCAAGTGCACATTGCAATGTTGCCCTAATTTGGTTTTATGAATACAATGGGTAGCAAACATACATTTAACAACATATTCATGCCTATATACATGCTTCCATAAATGCATAAATTTTAACTTATGTTGATTGTTCCTAAACTAGCTAAAGCCACAACACTTTAAAGAACACATTTATTTCTCTGTACATTACAATAATTTCCAAACATCCATGTATACCATTAATACACCATTTATATTTATTATGCTTCTTAAACACACATCTTTTTATTATGGGCCTTAACTGTTTTGGCAAAGAAGACCACTTCACCATCTGCAACAAACTACTAACTCTTAAGAAAGTCTACTTACATCCTGGCATGACTTATTTAGCATGTCTGTTGAAGAGAAAATGAAATGCAAAACAGTTTTGTGCATACATGGACAATATATAAATATGTATGCAATTATAACAAATAATTGATGAGTTATACATACACATGTATGTATTTTACACAAACATATTATTTCACAAACATCTTATGCCAATTTCACTTAAAGTTCTCTCTTTGATAACACAATCATGTCAGAGGGGTAGAGTTGGGTGGCCCCCCCCCCCCCATTTCTGAAAAATACTATTAATGTTTCCATTTTGCCAATAAAAAGTGCCCTTTTGATTCCTTGGCTTATTAGTCCTGATGATAGTGTTTGTGTGTGTCTGCGACACCGTGCCTGTAAACACGATAATTCAATAAGACAAGCAACTGTGAAGCCCATATATGTATGGCATGAAGGTTTGCCAAAATGAGTACAAGAATTACATTGTTTTTGTTGGAGGTCAAGTGTCATTTAACGTTGAAAGAACAAACAAGTTGAAAAGGAAAATTGACATGAAATAATACTTGCTATATATGATCTTATAGTGAGTACAAGGTCCTTATTGTTTATGGTGTGGGTCAAAATTGGTTTCAGGTTAATACAAAAACTCATTAAGGCGAACATGCCCATATATGGCATGTAGGTTTGCCATAATGATACAAGAACCCTATTGTTTTTGGTGGGAGTCAGGTCATTTAAGGTCAAATACTGAAAATGTTGTAAACACCATTACTCAACAATGCCAACTTTAACAAAGCTAATGCTTGCAATATCATTTTATTTGTGAGTACATTTATTTGGGAGTTTTTATTTGTGAGTACAAGATACCTAGATATCTTTAGTTTGCGTCAAAGGTCACCTGAGGTCAACATATACTGTACATATATGCTAAAGAGCGGAAACATTGTAAACATGATAACTCAATATGGGAAACCCATAATATATTCACGAATCCTATTGTTTTTTACTGGAGGTTAAAGGTCGTCTAAGGTCAACAGAGGTCAAACACTACATAACATTGTAATCATCATAACTTGACAAAGCCAACTTTCATTTTAGCTAATATAGCATAGAGTGAAAGATCCATATTCTTTTTGGTGTAGGTCAAAGGTTGTTTGATGTCAACCTACAAAATTGTGAAAACATTGTAAACATGATAAATTAGACAAATATCTGTAAAGCCCATATTTGGCATGTAGGTTTGCATAATTGTTAAGAACAAGAATTTAACTATTGTTTTATTGGGGTTCAAAGGTCACTTGAGGTCGACATGTATGCAAAACAGTGAACGCCTTGTAAACATTGCAAAATTTGGTATATGCTTTGTCATGATAATACTGTAATGATCCGTGGATCCTTAAGATATCCCCGACTTACGGATCACTCCTCTAGGAGTGCCGTGATCCCTAGGATCACTTCTGTGTCCTGGCGATGTTGACATGACGTGTGTGTAAG
>JAODFY010166829.1:0-10912 GCA_027580055.1 Paracaudina chilensis | reverse complement strand
CAAATGATGTGAGCGAGATAATATATATAAGGAGTTTTAAGATTTGATGGAACTGATGCCCTCTTTCTCTCCTTAAAGTTTCAAAACATGTGGTGATATCATGCATGTACACTGTCATACACAATAAAACTCACTCACCACACCCTAATTATAATTAACCAGCACCAATAGCCCTTATTTTTAGCACTATATGTGTTGTAACGTGTAACATTCATTTTGACCTATGTTAACTTACTTCATATATTCCAAAAATAACCAGATGTCTAGCTGTAGACCGTATGCCCTTTTGCGTGTAATTTTCAACTTTATATGCTTGATACTGCATGTGTTCACTTGGTTCCGTAACAAATTACAAGCTTCTCTTGTATATATTGATCAACGATTTCACCATATATACGAAATAACCCAGGAAGTAGCTAGGTCATGAAGGGCAACAGCGCGTACACATGCTAAGGTTCTCTCCTCTAGGCTGAAATCGCAGTAAGTCCAAAATCACCCGTCATTTGCCATTGTCCTTTCTTTAGACCATGCTCAAATTACCCTAGGCCTAGCTAGCCCCATATAGGCCTATATAAATGTTCCCATGATTTATCTTCACACGCGACAGTGTATATCGATCAATCACCATACAGTATAACACTACGGTGGTGGCACAGAAAGTTAGACACACTATATTATGGCGATTTTTGGTTCCTTGCGTTAGCAAAAGGAACCTATATATAGTCAGGTTTGTGCGTGAGTGTAGGCGCGTGTGCGCTGCTGGGAGCGCTCTAACTCTATATTGGAAAGGTGCATGGAAGCCATACTTGGCCTATAGATCCGCAAAGGTCACCCAACGTCAGTTATTAAAAAAAAAATATTAAAACTGCAATAACTCCCATTGCCAAGGTGCGACAAGGTTGATATTTGATAACTTGGTACGTAGGTTAGCCATATTGAGTAGATGAACCCTATACATTTTATAAAAGGTCAAAGATCATTTGAGGTCAAGTGCTGTGTAAAAAATTGAAAACCCTGTAATCGGGCTAGCTCAATAGGGGAAACTTGGATGAAACTCAAAGTAAGTATGTAAGCCATATATTGAGTAGATGAAGTCCATGTTGAGTACACTGTAGATTTTAAAAGAAGTTAGACTCATGGAAGTTCAACGTGTGTCAAGTGCTCTGTGAAAACCTTGTACATCAGGTAACTTTTAAGAAACTTTGAAGAATCGAATACCAGTATTTGGTATTAAGTTGGCAGTATACTTCTTGATTTTAAGAGAGGTCAAAGGTAATTTGGGTCAATTCTGAAAACCTTATCAGGTTAACTTAACACTAGGGAAATAAAGTAATTGTGATTTTGCAAGGGGTGGAATTTATTTCACGATACTAGGTTACAAACACAGCCATGTTTGTCTCTTTCTCTCTCGTATGTATGTTTCATATAGTTAGTATAAGAAACCTATACGTAGTAAAAAAAGAAATTCAACAACGAGGAAGCAAGGAATCACAAAACCACTGGGTTTTCTGGTTAGATAATTAAGCTTAGTCTTATTACAAAGATGATTGGTCCTCTAACATTCTGTTCCACCTTTAAGAAACGATGGCGTGTATTCGGCGCTATACACGCCATTAATTGCCTTTACCATAGTAACGTTATGTTTACTTAAGGGGAATGAAAGTTTGGCATTTTGAATACAGAATAATGATATCAAATGAGTTCCTAACATATGGTGAACATATTCCCAAAATATCATCCAAAAATATTGTTAACTTTTTGAGATATTGCAATTTGTATGTTGCTGACAATCAAGCAATGTGCTGCCATTTCAAAGTGATTATGATGTCGCCTGTCTACTTGTAACTAAAAAACGTTGTATTTCTTGATAATCTGTTGTCAAATATCTGAAAGAAATACACATAAATTCAAATCAAATGAATATTATCTTGAACTTCAAAAAATAAACACAATTAATGTACATTTGTAGTTGCATTCATGAGAGAAATGGGGAACAAAAACAAAGCACATTATACATTGCTGCTACTGGGGGTTTGATGACATCACAATTTGACTTGCTCAAGTCAATGTACATTCTTCGCGGGCACAAAATGGCAGCGCCATTCTCTGATATTCAAACATGCATAACTCTTGATGGAAACAATATTTTTCTATTAAAATTTGGGAAGATGTCACACATACACATCTGATTCATATTTCACGAAGACATTTTCAGACTTTCATTCTCCTTTAATGGTGAAATTGGTTGTTGATATGCCAAGTTGTTTACTAGGTAATCACTGGTATTACTAATATAACATGATCATAAAATATTATCTGAAATCAATATCCCCATTGAATAATACATTGAACCGATCAAACAGCCTCTAAAACTTCCAGCATAATAAACTTACTTGTACGATGAGCAAATGGCAGTGACTTGTATGCCCTCAGTCAAAAGGTGCTATTGTCTAGAAACGAGAGACACACGATTGCATAATACTTTCTGGAAAGTTCTATTGATATCATCGACCTTTATGGGAAACTACCGCCGTGACAGGACTAGTGAATGGTAGAAAATTCTGGAAACCTTTACTTTGTATAAATAAGCTGAAGAAGTGGGGGTTCTCAATTTAGACGTATGTATGCAAAGATGTACCACGGTGTGTGTAATAGCAGAGAGAATCTGTTTATGGCCAGTACAAGGCTACGTGTTTTGTTGTGATAATTACAACGGAGAAGATAAACAGCTTTAGACGTGTGTTTACTGTTGGAGTAAACGTGTATAACGTGGTCAGTATCTTGGTGAATGCAGCCCTGGACTTGCATCCTGGCCTCTGGCAGAAGATTATGTGTTCGCCACTAAGCGCCAAATTACCTACGGGGTGTTTGGGTCTTCGTACGTCAAGCTGGGCACTGGCTCAAGAATTACATGTAAGCCATTGTTTGGATCTGAAGTTTATTTCGGTGTACTCCCAGAGGAGGAGTTTTTGTTGATTACCGAACCATCCGTGTTACTAGATGCCCTAGAACTGTGTATACATTGTTGCAATGAAGTTTTACTGTGTTCGCGAGGTCGTCGCCTCGACTACTCGAGAAAAAGTAATCGAAATCGTCGTAAGCGAGATTCCCGGACAAGACGAGAACCGCTATAGGGCTTGAAGTATGATTGGGCATCGTTCCGTAAGATTTAAGATTTTTTAAATTTAATGATCATTTTTAAAATTAAATTGGAAAGACATATTATTAGAATCAATTATTAGTAAATATATTTATTATATTTATATGTTATACGTTTTAAAAATTTAAAAATAAATTACACAATATATAAGACATTGTACACGGTATACACATTGTAAGGAAGGAGGCCAGGATGGGCGCATGCAATTGTTTACATAATAACTCTGACGTCATTCCTGGCATGCACAATAAATTGCCCTTGTTTCATTGTTTTTCACAAAAACCTCAAGCTTCAATGGACTGAAAATCTGGTCAGACGTCCGCCGGGTATTTTGTATTGATGTGGTTAGTTATCTTGTTAATTAAAAACAGTCTGCTGCCATCCCTTTGAAAGCGTCCTCGTTATATACCGTAAAGCATGACAATAATTTACATGTCCGGTCTTGCATACGCACAGAGGACTTTGACCTGTTAGAGAGCACCGCCTTATCGGACCCAAATTTATGCACTAACACATTGGCCATCAGATATAGATGGCGTATAGGTATGTTTATGTATGGCTGTATATTATGTGGTGCACGGTAATATAGAAGTACTATACTTTTTTGGTTTATCAGATTACTGGCAGTGGGCCAACGGCGATCCATGGGGATACACAAACTGGCGGAAGGGGGAGCCCAACCAACCGACTGGAAAGCGGAGGGAGCACTGCGTTGAAATAAATTACCAACGGCCGGGACTTTGGAACAACCACTTCTGTCACCGAACGAAAAGCGCAGTATGCGAATGCAGTCTATTGTAGGAGTAGTCTACGCATCATGAATATTCATTACGTCAACCTAAACCGCACTGACAATTGCCGCTAAGAGAAAGCTCCAATAGCAATAAAATATTACGAGATTTCACTATGCGCATAATTATCAGATATATGTCTGGGGTGGAAAATACCACGGAAAATATTGGGTAGCATGTTGTTCACATACTTGTAAATAAAAGTACACATCTTAAACAAATGAATATCAGTGACTTGTAGTACACCAAGGATACTGTGTAAAGCATTAACAGGAAAACGTCTCTGTCGTTTTAAGATTCTACATTGTAGAACTTGTAACGATTTCAGGAAACACTGCTCATACCATAGACTTCAACGTCATAGACAATATTGGCCTAAACAAGTGGATTATAAATCTGAAGCGCAACAGAAGTAGGAATCGAAGATATAAGATGGTAAATTTGTTGTTGTATGATTGCTTAACAAGGTGGTTGCAAAGCTAGGTCACATTGGACCGAATATGATTGTGAGTCTCTTGATAGGGCTGCTTGTCCGCTTCACTAATGCTCGGTTTCGTGTATTAACCCGTATGAGTAGTTGAACCACATGTCATTTATGTTGGCAAAGTGGGTCAACGCTTCGGACTATAATGTCGGATTTTTCATTAAGTACTCCATTGAAGAAAGTTAATAGTATTTATATAACCTATTTATTTATTTCTATAATTTGATAATATTCAACCTCTGTAGCATTAGTGTAAATGGTTTGTTGAAAAGAATGAGAGTCCTTTTTTTATTTGATATTTTATTTTAACAAAAGATTAATTTGTTTGATCGAATAGTAAGAAAATTAAAGTGTGAGGAATTCCTTCTTTCGTGCGTGGACTTTGTGGAAAATCCCATTTTGATTGCTAACGTAACAGTTTTCAATCTTATATAAATTATATTGATGAATTTTGTCATCCGTAACTTGGTTAAAACAAAGAGATTTGTCCAAGATTGAAAGTTATTATCAACGTGCTAATATTGCTTTATTATTATCACTGACCTATTATCATATGACCTAGCGTGACCTCATTCTGGCACATGCGCAATCGTGTTAATGACACCACTATATCTTATTGGCAACCATATTGTTGAGTTTTGTAACGATATTTTTTTAACGAGAGATTTGGGGGGTTCACATGGTCAATTGTTGTATTTTGCTCATCCTTCGAAGACCGCTAACAGACTACTCATTCACGGACTGCAAATTTATTTCTAGCAGTTGTGAGAGCGCGTGTAATGAATAAAACAGTTTGAATACATATTCAATAACTATCCGAAACTGTTTTTACATTCGAAATAACTGCTACCAATATTGAGATATCATCATAAAAATTAAAAACACCTTTGACACTTTATCTGAAAAACCTCAAATCATTATGACGCAATGTGACGGAAAATTCACATTCACAAAATGTACTGTATCACATATACAATTGTTACGTAAACCGCATACCGCGAACAAACAACGAACAAAAAAGAAAACCACGTCATTGTGTTTGACCAATGAAATAATTGTACAGGTAAATTTTATTTGTGAAAATTAGCTATGCTAAAACGAATGAATCGATTAAAGTGTATAATTGTTACGTAAATCGGAATCCGCAAACGCTCTCAAAATATGTCATTGTGATTCGTCCAATAAGAACGTTGGAGTCGAAAATGGTATATGTATAAATAAGTTGTGTTTATTAATTGAGTAGTTAATTGGTTGTTTGAGAGAGTGATTATGGAGAATTGTTTATGGAAAGCTGTATTGTTTTAGAAAATTACAAAAATTAGCTGTCCCGCACGGAAGAAATTAGCATGTGGAATGTAGGCTTAATCTTTTTGGCTGTAATCAGATAGTGGGTATCTAAACTTGCTCGTCTGTACTGTTTCGTTGGTTGTAGTTCAGATTGTGGTCCTCTATTAAGCTTTGAGAGTTGATAACTTTGACACCCTTTTTTGGAGTAACGTTCTGGTGCGCGCTACCATACTGTAGACGGTAGTCGCAATATTCGCTCGCTTGGATCGGCGAAGAAAACAATGCGTATAGGGAGTGCGTAACATAATGTTAGCAACTTAGCTATATTGCTAAATTTAAACATCGATCGTGGCAATTTATTAATACAAATCAAAAGTTTTTTTAAATGAAACAGGGGCACTATTGTTCCTTGCGTAGAGGTATATGACAAGGACACGTAATATTATCATAGCAAGTTTGGGCTCAAATGGTCAAAGTGATTGCGGTCCCACATATACCCATAACTAACCAACACTGTAGCCACCACACTTTTGTGGTCAAATATATTGGGTCACATCTTGCCTTGGGGTCCCTTGAAACTTTTGATTCGTAGGTACTTTTGAGATCTGAATATGGCGTCAAAAATGTAAGGAATATAAAACTACAAAAGGTCACTGGAGGTAACCCACAATCGGATCAACAATGAGATTACATTAGCGTAACTGTTAACCCTTAAAGGACATTTCGTTTCCGAGTGATGACAAAAATACTATTTTTATTGCATTTTTCATAGTTCGGTTTCTTGACCATAACTGACCTTCAGTGACATTTGCGGGCACCAAAAACAATAGGAAACACCGAACTATGGCGGATATAAAGTCCAGGTATGTCTTTAATGCACCTTTCCTATATTGAGTTAGAGCGTACACAAAGTCAAGCGTCACAGACACACATACACACACACACGCCAGCCAGACTACATAGGTTAATTCCTTTTGCTAAAGCAAGGAACCAAAAATCTAAAATTAGTGGTTCAGTACAATAAATTTTAGACTGGGGAATATAGACTTAATCTTCTAGACACTGATTACCGGTGCTAGTTCTTTTAGTCCGTCTGGTTTTGTGAAGTCAGATGACTGCTTGTCCTATAGTGGTTAGGAAATCTGCTAAGGATGCTGGACGTTCAATTCCCGGTCGATTCATGTCAACCATGAGACCAAATCGTTTAATGGTTCCGATTTCATTGAAGAGACTTACTTAACCTGAGTTATAAATTTCATTGTGATACGAAAATGTACTTTTTGAGGGACACACCTATACCAATGTTGCACTCGGGAATAATAATGAAATGAAAGTTTGTTTTCACGTGCAAATGTACCACGCATCTAAAAAGGTGATCAGGCCTAGTTGCGCAAAGGTATTGACATTTTATATACATTAATATACATGTCCTGGACAACGATAATAACAAGGCATATCTACTATTCATATGCACCACACACACAAGACAAATCTCTCGCTACGCGCCTGTTGTTTAATTTGATGTTTGTATCATTCAGTCCACAGTTTGTACCCTAATCACGTTGCACAACTAAAAGCCGAACGCGAATGTCAAAAAAGAAAGAAAAAGGTTACGTGTTTTATGGCGTCCGTGTGTGTTCGGCAAAAAGAGAAATACTGTACGTTTCGCGAAACAAACTGGTTTGATTCGCGAAACAAGTGTTTTGCGAAACAACTGTTTCGGTTAGCCGTGTGCGTTGCCTATTTCGCTAAACAAGTTGAGCAAGACAACCTATCAAGATTGTAAAATGGACGAACACCCAAACACAATGTCATGAGAGTGCATGACCGACTAAATGGTCTAGTAGTTACAGCATCCGCTTTGCCGCCGGAAGGTTGGGGGTTCGATTCCCGGCCGAGTCATTTCAAAACTAAAAATTGGAACTTACTGCCTTCCTGGCTGGTGTTCAGCACGTAGGAAAAGAGTATGGTGTTTATAGTTAAGTAATGCCATTGGGCCGTATGGGGAATTGTGCCAGTTGCTATCGATGTACTCACCATCCCCTGCGCAGACCGTCGGGTCGCAGTCACACAGCGATGAGTTACAGTAGCAGATTCCACCAGCGAACGAAATATCATCAACATCGGTGTAGTAATCCTCCAGGCCGTCGGTAGCTGTCGACTCATCCAGACAACCAACGGATTCAGTGATTGGCTGATCCGGGATTAAGCACCTCCTCTCGTGCACGTCAGCGGTAATGTCAACTAAAACGAGAGGTTTTAATTAACTAGAATATGTCGAGCCTAAAATGACATGTTTGAAAATTTTGCGCCTTTTGGGCGCAATTCCAGCAATGGCAAGATAGATATGTTAACTTGTTACTGTCATAGTCTCTGCAGTGGGTCCGGATGGGAGCACGCCGAGCTTGTAACTGTTCTGCTACCCGACATTCTCGAGCACCTAGCGGGCCCTGAAAAACTCAATTTGGGTTACGTAACTTGTGGAGGCATGTGAGGACGACACCTTGTAAAATAAAACGGGTCTAGAATTATCTAGCCATTTTGCGGAAATGCGCCGGGAAAGACGGATTTTGTACGGTTTTCATGGTTATACAGAAATGACGAGATATTTCCCACTGCCTTAGCTTAGGCCGCCCGCAGTATGATATTTGGGTATGTTTTCTCACCCCGATGTAACGTAACTCTTGGAGGGGTTTTCCTGGCCCGCTAGCTGGCGAAACCCCCCGGTTTGCAGCACATTGACGAGCCGCGCGTGGTACATTGTGGACCTACTGCAGAAAACACGTCAGTAACGGGTCAGGAGGTATATTATCATTACTGGAAATGCGTCCGGTTCTTGAACGGTTTTCACCTTTACCCAGAAATGATGCCAATGAAACTATAATCTTGATATTTCTAGATAACGGTAAAACAAAGTAAAATATACGCCTTTTACGTTTTCATGGGCATTTCCAGAAATTACATGATTATTCCACATCCTTAATGTTAGTAACAACCCCAAACACAACGGTACCATATTAAAATTAACGCGCTTAACTTAGGCTATTTTGTTTTTTTCATTGCCTTTGGAATACGGAATATAAATTTACATTCACGGTTTTTTAAATGCAATTGTGAAAAGATAGTCTATGACTCATGAGTGTTAACCTATATGTGTATGACGTACTCCAATTGCGCCAACGATCACGTCACTAAAATAATTTTCCAGTGGAAAATGAAAGTTATTGATACAAAAGAAGAAAAAGCTAAACTGAAAATCCCATTTGTAAAAGTAGTTTTGGGTTGTTGACTGATATAACAACTTTTGTAACCTGGCAACATTTGTGACATCGCGACAATAACAACTTAAATATTTTTTTCCCCCCTTGATATGTATTATCTATAGAACTAAAATAGGGCAGCAACAATTACTGCCAAACACATTTTCACAAACTTTAGCATTTCAACGTTAGTATTAACCACAGAACTAGAACACGGAGAATGACAAAGGAAACTGAAGCACCAATAACACTAGGGTGATACGGCAAGAACCGGCTACGCGTAATACAAATAATGCGATAAATGCGAGGTTATCACACTTACCACAAAGAGCAATTTTGGAAATACTTTGGTTGAATATGTTTGTTTCTCTTTGGGAAAACTATAAAATTATACCCGTTTACTAACGTTAAGAATGTACGTAAAGCACCAGCCTTAGCTGTATTTTGCCGTATTAGTAAGAGCGACCTCGCATTTGGCTTGCTTCAATCTGTTAAGTGTGTGGGCAATAACACTGTCGTCGTTCTCCTTGTTATATAGAATAAAAAAAAGTTTTTCATCCACGTAACTTGATGACATCATGTACATATGTTGCCAGATGCTTAATTAAAATTTTAAGTGATTTCAAAAATAAATATCTAACCACCAATCACCATTGAGTGTGGCTTACTCTCCTTTTTTTATCACATATTTTCATTTCAATCGTCTATTCTTTCAAGGGTGTCGGTAAGATTGCTAAATTTCCTACGCAATCTGAATCATGGACATTAATTAAACGTAAAACTAATTCGACACAATTATATTTTTCCACGCATGGATCGCTAAGGAGAGAGTCGATGGCGTCGGTGGAAACAATACCTCCATCAAACGTGTAAGTCATCTGACCACGGATGTTGGCGCAGACGCTCCCTTCGAAGCACGTGACGTAATTGACGTCATCACTGATGAGGGCGCCGTCTTCGCAGTTGATATTGAGGAAGGTGGGGTCGTTCAGGTAGTCCTCGTGGAAGTCCAGGTGACTACAGATACGGCACTGCAGACCAGGAGCTGTATGGGTGGCGGATAAATGAAATTCATTTTATATTACCACCAATATTTTATACATCACCAGGCGCTTAGACAGCGATTTTTTCACGGGGTGTTATGGAACTTATAGTGGCCTGAGACATTGGAAATTGTGGTGAGTATTTTGGGTTGGGGGGAGGGGAGGGGATCGACGAGTCATGTTGCTACATTTTTCCAAGAAAATTGTGTTTTTCGGCATTTTAGGGGGATTGGATCATGGTTAGTATTTGAAATGACTCCCACTCCCCCAGCATTGACAATCATTATAAACTGTTATTTATTGTTTGATAGCAAAGAACGACAATAAAATAAAACGTGTTAGTATAAAATTATAAATATAATTTTATCATTTAATATATGCCTATTCAATTAGAATATGCTAATACTATAGTGTTTACGTATGTTAGAAATAAATAATAATATTATTATTTAATTCTTGTAATGAAACGAATTAAAAAATAAAAATCACTATCTGGTGGTGGTGTGTGCGGGCGGAAAGGTTTCATTATCGGTGGCGCCATTGCATTATTGCACAGGTCGTCGCTACAGTAACATATTTCTCCGTCGAAGCTGACCAAGTCGGTCCCGTCACCGAGTGCGTATAGCAGCAGTAGGTCTTCGTGCCTGTCTGCCGGAAGACAGGCGGCGTCGCTGGTTCCGAGGAGCGACGTCGACTCGCAGGATCGGAGCACGACGTGGAGGTCGATGTTCCCGTCTGTGAAGACGAGAAGAAACAATGGTCATATAATAGACGGTTTCATGACTTCAAGTGCAGCTCAAAAATCGCCTATACCGTTATCGTAACGTATAGTTTGCAAGAACTTACAAAACATGTAAAATATGCTACAGTGGCGTAGCCAAGGGGGG
>JAODFY010166719.1:0-10915 GCA_027580055.1 Paracaudina chilensis | reverse complement strand
TTTACAGAGCTGCACTTTTTACCCAAAATGGAGTTTTAGAACCCTTGTTATAATCATCTGAAGTATTTTAATATTCATTATTTATATCTTTAGTATACTTTAATATTTTCAAATTTGACTTCTAACTAATCACTGTAATTATATGTTTTTTTTATGTACTTCTTATCCTATTTATAAATTTATATTTATACTGGAATAAATTATATGAAATTGTGGACCTCCAAGATAAAGATCTTGACAACAATGGAGCAAAAAATGCTACACATGTATAATTAGTTTTGTATAGCAATTTTCTAATTTTGTTTAGCATTTTTCAACCGGAACAGAATTGCACATATTGTAATGTTTCAGCAGGGTTTTCCAGGTTTGTCAAACTCCTCAGCTAGAACAGTTGAAATCATACCCATTCCCTCCTCAGTTCTTCAGCATTGCAGATAGGGATCCTTTTTTGCATAGCAAAAAAATGCTACTGTACACATAATTAGTTTTGTATAGCAATTGTCTTATTTTGTGTAGCATTTTGCGATGCGACACCAGCTATCTGCAACGCTGGTCGCAGGCACTGCTCAAATCAAGTAGTATCAGAAATATGCCTTTGTGCTGGTGGGCTATTGAATCTATCATCTTTAACCTCCAACAAGGCCGCAATTCAGTGCTATGGGCTGGCTTGTGTAAGCAGATTATAATTTCTTACCCAAACTATTTCTGGCCATATGGTCGCTAATCAAATATGGCTTGCTTCTCAATAAGCATGGAAAGAAAAGGGATGCTGGAAACTGCTCTATAATTTCTTGTGTTTTTAGGACCAAGATAAGCCTTTTTGATGATGGGAGTATCATCAATTTAGTGGTTTTGAGGCATTGTGGGAAGACACAAGTACTCAATGATTCAGTAATAATATTAATAATGATAGGCACAGATAAAAGCACATTTTGCTTCAGGAACCAAGTAGGTACAGGGTTCAAGAATACAAGATTTGTTGGATGCCTTGTTGATCGCCTTGAGTCCGTCATCAGCTTCAGTTAATAGACCAAATTTAGCAAGTGTACACAGGGTAGAATCAGCTTGAGGAATGTTGCAGATGTTGAGGGCGTCACTTTCGAATCTCTGGTATACATATCACCTTGATCTAATTTTTTTTATTTGCAATTCCAAGTTTAGATTAGAGTGGAGGAAGAAATTTGTCATTTTTGTTAAACAGAAAGTTAATCTTAAGCTAAGTTTTACTGCCGCTTCAGTTCCATTCATGTTGACACTGTCAGGTTATGGTGCTAACAAGGTACATATTACTGATGACATTTGACCCCCACTTAAAACAATCTAGGGATCTTGTACTCCTCTCACCGATAGTAACATGAATAGCAAAAATATTAGCTTAATTCAAGTTGGCCTTGTCAAGTTATAATGTTTACAAAGTTTTTAGTTTTTAATCTCTGTTGACATTAGGTGACACTTGACCTCCAATAAAAACAATAGGGTTCATGTACTCATTTTGGCAAACCTACATGCCAAGTATTGACTTCATAGATATTTGCCATATTGAGATATCATGTTAATGAGGAAGGTTTCACACACACACACACAAACACACACATACATACATTACATTCAGTCTGAGGACTTGAAATTTCATTTTATCCTAAACTAATAGACCCTAATTTATAACCTTTGCAATACCTGACAAGCTTTATTTGTTCTATTGAGGACCTAAGTAATTTTTCCATTGGATTTTCTTCTGAGGACCTGAATTTACTATATCTGGGTCCTCAGATTAAATACCCTTCATGTACACACCATACATGTACCATGCAGGTAAAGCACATAAAGCATAGAATAAAGTTGTCATCCTTAGCTGGGATCATACTGTAGATTTCTTTCAACACTTGAAGAAGAAAAAAATGTGATTAAAAGGTTTAAAAAATTAAAAAAACATTTAAAAATGCATAAAGCTGCCAGAATTGTACAACATAGTTATCAATCCAACCAGTAATGTACGTGCTGTAGACTACTTTCGACACATGTATGAGGAATAAAAAATCTGATTAAAACTGATAACCTTCCTTCACATTGCACCATAACTTTGGGTCACAATGCACTACATGTATATAGTTGAGAAAGTCTTGGCAGAAATGAATGAAACCTATGTGTTGCATACCTAGCAGCTAGGTAATAATGCACACAGCAGAATTTTATGTTGTCATCCTAAAACTGGGAAATTTAATTCTTTGTTGCTCCAAAAGATGCATTTTAAGATCTCTGCGCTCTGTGACCTTACTTTGCGTGCCTCTGCATTATTTATATTCACGAAAATGGAAGAATAATGCAAACAACAGAGTCTCCGATGACAATTAAACACTGAAGTGGCATTTAATAAAATCCACAGATGACTTTTGCAGTATATTAGAATGAATCAACTTCATAATCTATTTAAAACACATGCCTTCTTGAGGGAAAATATTAAATAAAAAACGTAACCACAAACTATTCCAACAGCTTTAGTTTCCCTTTTCAGGTCCTCCACGTTTGCTTCCTCTCTCCAGTAAAGTGTTATCAATAAAAAGTCAACTGTTTGTACTGTGCGCATTAAATTAATCGTTTGTGCATTGCAGGGCGGCCGTGGGTTAATAAAGAGGAACAATTTCATTTGGGGAATCAAAATGGGCAGAGGTTATTTGGGTTTTCCTCATTGTTAAAGGCTCCAGAGTTTGATGCTGTAGACATGACGTTTTTTCATTCATCGTTAAGGTATTTTATTCTTTCAGTTCACAGATTACTCAGAAATTCATGTACGTACAGTACCACAAAAGGCATGCACAACAGCGGTGTTGAAAAGTGTTCAAACAAGTATCACGGTTCGTGCACCTTGGAGTGAAAACAAAATTCTTCATTACAAATCACAAAATTGAAAGACATTCTTTAATTTAAAGAAAAGTAAAAATTTGGCTAGGCTAGTTTAACTACTGTAAGTAATTCCATTGCAATTCAAAGCAATTTTCAATTTTTATGTTTGTGTGCTCAAGGCTATGCAAAATGTCATGACTTTTCCATGACCAGAGAAATAGGCCTAATTCAACAAATTTCATGACTTTTTCCATGATATTACAGATTTACAGTAATTACCGACACTGCATGCAGTATTTTTTTGTGTTAGCAACTGATATATACTGTATATTCGAAAATTGTCAATACCACTGCAGCCTAGTATTAAGGACCATACCAATTCATACTACAAGTACTATCATTACTACTTCAATTCAACTTTGTCTTAACAGGGCTCTAGATAGATACATTAATTAACGTTTCCAACAACTTGCCAGATGGGCAAGTGGCCGATAGATTTCATTTGCCACCATTATGTAAAATGTTGTGACATATTGTAGCAATTCCACCGCATTAGGCTGGATGTGGGTTTGCAAGGTATATTATGATACAATACATTCAGAAAATAAATACATAGTAAAACTCAAAATGTAATATAAAACTGCTGTACAGTAACTGTGGATATTTCCATTGAGATGACATTAATTTTGTGGAAAAACATTATTACATCTAGGCACCCTCACAAATTCGCACATTTACAATTGTTAAATGAAGACACATTTTGTGATGGTAAATATACAGTAACAGGTTTTTTACATTGCACAAATAAATTACTGACATGAACCTGTGTATTATGAGTTTGTCCATATATCACCCATGTGTGTTGTTTATAAACCCCTGACACCAACAATCGGCAGGAAGCGTCAATTGCAACAGGGGTGTCATTCTGGCACAAACAGCACATCGGCACTTCCTATATACAAGTGTAAGTACTGTACTTGGTGTCATTTCTCAGTAGACCGGCAGCACATGTATACAGTACATATAGTGTACACTGATGGAGGCTTTGATGTGCTACAGTACCTTTGAGGCATGCTATCTTTGATGTGCTACCTTTAATGTGCTATCACAGTTTGAACTAAAAGAACTGTCTTTTTTTGTTTGCTTTTTTAATTATTCAGTAGTTATAGAAACCCATTTTGCCAATTGTACAATGGTAGTACAGTACTTATAATAGCAAGAATTTGAACTGTTTTTTTTTACAATTTTGGTTAAATGATATGATATGATATTCAAACTGTACCATAGTCACTGCACTGATATTATTGTTCATATCTTGTTCAGAAATTATGAGGAAAATAGCATTGTCATGAGGCATGAGGGTATGAGGCCATTTGAACTATTCAGTCATTTTTCATTGATCAAATGATTATTGATTTTTTTTGTCAGCTGCTAATCACTGACAGAACGTGCCGAGGACAAACTGTTGGCTTTGTAACTTGTCTTCAAAGTTAATCATCCCCCAAGTGAAGCAATAGCGGATCCAAAAAACTTAATGAGCTAGTGCTGGGTAAAGGCAGGTTGGCAAATTCTGCCACTTTGAGAGGAAGGGAAGGGGACAGACGCCTTACAATTTGGGGAACACTGTCCATTTGATTTTGATATACCTTGACATATTTATATATATCAAGGTATATCACCTTTTTGTTTTATTTTTGCTATAACTTAATTTATATTACCTTGAATAAATATACCAAAAATTATAGATCAAGTGAATTCATTATAGTTGGCTGTGGATCAGAACACACTTTGAGACACATTGAGACACTGTTAGACTCATTGAGACACTCTCAGACTCATTCATACACTCTCATGTGCATTCATGTACTGATTCAGAATCCCAGATCAATCAAATATTTGCAGACTTCTCAGACACTATCAGACTCATTCTCACACTCTTAGACCGTTTCAGATCACCTTCACAACTCATTTGATGACAATCAAGCAAATCTAATGTGTGTCAAAAAATCTAGTGCACTGCCCCTTCCCCCATTTCACCACCACCACATTATTCATTTTGAATCAAACCATTATAATTTTTAATAAATGGTTTGATTCAACATATAAATTGGCACTGGCTTTGGTAAAATGCATGAAGGTCATACAAGGTACCATCCGAATATGTTTGAATACACAGTGTACATGCACGGGTAGAATTAATCAAAACAGATTTTGTAGTGTTCAACAACTTACTTGGACAGAGAGATTTCTTTCCCGATGTAATCCTGGTGGTGCAAGACGGCGCTGTCCCACTCCAGATCTAGGAACTCCACGATGGACTTGAGCCACTCTTCGGGGTGGAGTACCAGCTGTTCATAGAAGACCGGCTTGCACCACTTCGGCCCAACCTCCAGGCACTGGTTGTACATGCTCTCGATCGCCACGTTCCACTTCTTCAGGCAGTCCCGGTAGCTCTTGATGTCAAACCCCGATATCGTGACCTTCCGCGAGATGATGGAGTGGACGGTCGCCCTCCCGTCCCTGATCATCAGCAGGAACTTACTGTTTGGAAAGATCTTGTGGACGTATTTGGTGGATCGCAAGACGAAGGGGTCCTTGTTACACAGCCTCGGGGCAGGATTGCCATGCTTGGCGATTACCTCCAAAATGAAAGCACTGATTGCATCGTCAATGACCGTACCAGTCAGGCCAGCCTCTTCTAAGCGGGCATGCTCTTTGGGAGATTTCTCCCACTGGGCCCGCATCCCAAGCAGCCGGGGGATAACTCGAGTCTCTTCGCCGCACCGAACGTCCGAGTGGGCGTCGATCATAGCACGCATCAAGGTGGTGCCGCTCCGCGGCATACCGCCAATGAAAATCAACGGCATTTCCCGACTGTACTCGTATTCGATGTTCTGTTCGTCGTAGACTACGTGGGGCTGTTTTTGCACCATCTTACCGAGGTTGGGGTTCTGGTCGAGATCATTGCATCCAGACTGCATAAAGAAAAACATTAGGCTGGCTGTGGCCGCAGCTGTAATGATCAAGTGGAGCAATCTGTAGCGAGCCATCCTGACCCAAAGCACAGTAGCTGTGCACGGTAGGTACAGGCAGGTGATTGGCGATAATATCGAGCTAATGATCAGTTTAATCAATTTGGCTTATTTAAGTGCATTCTTGGCTAAATAATTCAGAATCTGTGATATTAAAGTGGAATAATCAGTCAATCATCATTGTTGTTGCATTTCGCTCGTTTAAGCCTCCTTTTTTTATTTGCAGGAGGCTGCCATCTCCATGAAACACTGTTGAATCTTCTCACATTAACGAAGTAAAGACGTTCAGTTGTTGATGTCAATCAAAATCCGCCTGTGTCAAGAAAAATAGTGAGATATTAATTCACCAATTTAGTTAAAATAAGAAGTGCACATCCATTTCTTTTTACGACCTTTTAAGGCACTATAAGATTTTGAGCTGCAAAATAGGACTTTTTCTCCTTAAAAGTGTGAAGTTTCAATCATTCAATCCATAGTTTAATACCATGTTACTGGGTGAAAAAACTGTTCTTAAAAGCCTGGAAAATAAAGGAAATCACCAAGCTGGTCCCACTAGGCTGATAATCTTTCCCAAGAAACTTCTAAAAACCATCAACAGAGTTTCCAAAGATGGTATTAAAACGGGAGAATGATACCAGAAAACTAAATAACAACATTCTTGTTTGAATGGCAATTGAGGAAGGGAGATCAAATGGGGTTGGAGGGTGACCACTGCTACATACTAAAAAAAAGCCAGAATGCTATATCATGGTAAAAACAGGATATGCTAATTAAGTTATAAGAGGAAAGTAAGTACGCTGCTTTACATTCTTTACGTTCTATCGTAACACTCAATAGTGAAAAATTTAAACTCAGATACATGTTTCAAAGTTCTATCGTAACACTCAATAGCGATGATTTAAACTCAGATACTCAGGACTTTATCATCTAAACATTATTTTTAATAATGGCAATGACAATAATGGCAATATTTCTGCACAATAATGCAATATAATAATTTGTGACAGGACACGTAGCCTTTAAGCCTGCCCCACAGCTAGATACGATATTTGGTTACTGTAGCGTTCATGCATATATTTTATTAACTCTATGCCTTCCAGGGTAACTGAGACAATAAATAACTATCTGCGGTTTTGTTCACTGACAAATTTACACAACTTAATCTTCACTTCATAATATATGCACACAAACAATGAGATGACTGAGTTATGTAAATCCTGATGGCCATTTTAATAGCTACAAATATTTGGCATGGATTTATGTAGTCCAAAATAGATTCTGATACAGTAGTACATGGATATACCTTCATTAAAGTTTTAAATAGACTGTGATGAATGCATTTTTGAGCATGATATCAGAAATAAAATGGTTCTGGCACTGTGCGTCAAGGTATTATGCATTCCAAGACTAACAAGTCTACAATCTCCCCATATGATGACAGCTTTGGTTAATTTTCATAAAATTCAACGGACGCTTGTTTACATACATTGTACATGGGTGGAAACACAAGACTGGTTTGCTCATTAACTAAATAATTCTTCTGGAAAGAACATTTAATCAAAAGTGATAAATTGGTCAGAGACAAGCGCAAATGTAATAATGCCTTGTATACATGTACTGTACTAAAAAATAATGAATTTATACACAATTCAACAAAGGTTGCAAACAAAACAGGAAATGAGGTGAACCAGTTTAGCAGGATTCAAGCATAATCTGGGTGATAATTGATTACATTTAACTTGGGCATAGACCCCTCACAAAAGAATCAATTTCAATTGCAGACTAGAGGGTACATATCTGTGAGGTATTACATGACTGTTATTCCCATTCCATATTCTGCTAGATCAGTCTAGAATGCTAATTGTATTAGTGGCCAGCTACGGTACTAGGTATAGTTCACTGTGAACAACGACCCATGTACATAACAGCAAATGAGCAGTTGACCATGATCAATCTAGCAGTCATATGTATATATTCAGTGTGAAAACTATTTACCTTTTAAACAATGGAAAATTTCATCTCTGAATGAATTTCGCAACCTTTATCCATGAAGCTGTGATAGGTCAAAGACCCACGTAAGCAACAACAGATGAGCCAAACATTTTCTGGGGGTCCAAAACACTGTAGCTCGGGTTAATGAAGCCTTGAGGATACATCGTAACTCAGAGGAGCAGCCAATTAAAACACCCACTACAGCCCCTCAACTTTGGCTTGTTATAAAAATATTAAGTTGGCTTTACCTCAGGGCATTTGAACCACAGGAACATGTATACTTCAGTTAATACATCACACCCAGGAAAACATATCGAATTACAATCATTTTTCCTTCCAACAGAAAGAGCTAAATGTACAGGTACTGTAAAACATGTGCTATGCAATTAGACTGAAAACTATTAAAACACAGTACATACTGTGTTAAAACAGTATCAAATGTTGGGTTTTGTGCAATGCGATAGAATGGGAATGATACATATAAGAATAATGTAGCTGGAAATTTACATTACATAAAAAAATTACCTCTCCTATCTGTCTCCTAATTGTAGTTCTCCCACCCCATACCATTTATCTGAATCATCCATAACCACCATCTCTCCAACATCCCTGCAACTGCCTTTCCCTCCATCCAAACTCCCTCCAACTTACTACCATATCACCTTCGAAATCCAACCATCACCTTCCCAATTCATCACACTAATGTAGTATCCTCAATCCCACCCTCCCCATATATCCTACCTTCCCATTCCACATCACCTCCCTCAATCCCACCTCCTTCCATTCCACCTCCCCATCCTTCTTCCACTCCATGATATCACCTCCATCCATCCCACCTACCTCCATCCCACCTCCCTCCATCCCACCTCCACTCCATGATATCACCTCCCTCCATCCCACCTACCTCCATCCCACCTCCCCATCCTTCCTCCACTCCATGATATTACCTCCATCCATCCCACCTCCCTCCATCCCACCTCCTCCCATCCTTCCTCCACTCCATGATATCACCTCCCTCCATCCCACCTCACTCTATCACTCATGATATTTATAGAAAACACGCTGAGAGAACACATGGCAATTCCCTAGCCTAACACACAATTTGTATTTACTAGCAAGGTACAAGTAAATGACCTTCAAGAAAAAAATCCTGCATCCTAAAAGGCAAGCAATAAAACCATATTGGCCAGTTTTGGCCCCCCCCCCCCCCTTTTTTTCTAAATCATAAAAAAAAATGTTAAAATCTTAGTTATTCATGTAAGCTTCATAAAGTTCAAAATGCTCACATGCTACCCTAACATAATTTAAAGGTACAGTTATTCAGTCAACTTTGAGCCTCAATATAAGTGTTATATGTTAATCTTTCAGTCCATATAGCTTGTCAGATAAAACAATGTCATCATTTTCCCCAATCGTAAAATCAAGAATTTGGATCGGAGACAAATTATTTTGGAAACCGCAAATGATACAAATTTTATGCAATTCCTGAAAAACAATTTTAGCTAGAAGAATTTGGCATAATTTGATACAGACTTTTAGTCCAAAATGTAGGCCTAATAAATTTCAAATGTTGATGGAAAAAAAATGGTTGAGGATGGAAATCCGGGAACGATTTTGTTTTTACTTGTTATGCTCCGAATTGTTTGTTTTTCTTGTGCTTCCTGTACTCAAATAAAGGAAACTAAGTTGTGCTTTTAAGATATAAAATGCATCAGGTTGATCCTGTTTTGATAGGCAAGATTCCTTGTATTTTTAAAGATAATATTCAATTCATTCCATTGCTTCAATTTTTGGTGCAATCCATGAAATGCAGTGCAGTTGTGTGGACAAGAGAGGGATGTATCTGGGCTGGAGTTGATTTTCAGGATACTGAATAGCTAGGCTTTAATAATGTTGACATTATTGAGTCGTCGTGGTTATACAAACAAGGTGTCAGCAATATACATGTACTATGACTGCATAGATTCCTCTGGGAAAGAATCAAAGAAAAAATCAGGGAAGCATTAGACATGTATGATAAAAACTTCAAAATTCAGGTTTAAATCTATTGTTACATTAAAGCCATCAATCACCTACAAAATTAATCTTTGTAGCCCAGCCTTTAATTAACCTGCCTTTTACAATTTCATCCTCCCTGCAGCTCTACAGTTACAAAGCATTCGGTTCAAGATCTGTTGAAATTCTAGTTGTCAAGAAAGCTCTTGAAAGTAAATCTGTGTACATTTTAACTTTTTTTTTCAAATTGTGTTGTTCTAAAATCCTTCCGATCTAATGAAACTGGAGACACAACGATTGAAAAATTCATGGCAAAAATTGGTCTAAAATTACTGCTACACTTACACATATCATTAGACAGTAATCATACATGTATGCAGGTCTTTGTATTGAGATGTGGATAGATTAATAAAGAATTTATATTCAGTTCTAATTCCATTGCATGAAATTCCAGACACTAATGTTCTCATTTTAGCTTAAAGGTACACCTGTCATTCTTAATACGCTAGAAAACTGATGTAGTTTAGATATATGTCAGAGATCGATGTTAGATTCTTTAGGTTGTTAGTATCACAGTGTAATAGTATTACAGTGATAGAGTTCACGTCCCGGTACCAGCCTTCAGTATTGGAACCAAAAAATAGCATTTTGCGAAGGCATGTATCAGAACATATGCAGGGTATGCTATTTGTAAATAATATTAAAACGTCAATAACTTTGCCAGCAAGTATCTTGTGATCTTCATACTTACTATGGTAATGTCAGATTATGATAGCTGTACATGCACAATTACTGTACACCCACAATTTCAATCTCATTAATACTCACCGATGGCTCGGGCTAGACTCTTGTCACTGTAAAAAGTTTGTAAAATCACCAGAGGGCCAGTAAAAGAGCAACAATGAAGACCGAAAATTACCCTATGGGTTTTCATCGTTCTATTAATATTGATATTGTTATATGTCTACAGTTAAAGTCCAAGTGACATGAAAACTTGACTTCAGTTACTCTAGTACCTTATATTTAGTCCAATGAGGAAATCCCAACTCCAGAAC
>JAODFY010166608.1:0-10915 GCA_027580055.1 Paracaudina chilensis | reverse complement strand
CCCCCCCTGTCCCCCCCCCCCTTACTTGCATTAATCATATCGTATATGCAGCCTAAGGTTTGACATAATCTAATCTTGGTTTTCTGCTTTGAAGGTTGTAGCCTTTGTGATGAAGGAGATGGGGTGGTCATTGGAGAGGGCTTTCATATACGTGAAGGAGAGGCGGAAAATAATACAACCCAACCCAGCATTCATGGAGCAGCTGAACGAATACCAGGGCATTCTAGATGCCAGGTAATTTTGATTTCCTTAAAATAATAAAATAGAAACGATGCCTGTGGATGACTTAAAGTTACTATCAGAATTTGGGCCACAAAAATATCAATCTGTATCCTATTGTGATTTCCTGATCATTGACTGACCCCAGACTGACCCCAGACTGACCCCAGACTGACCCCAGACTATGCAAGAAAGACATTCGGGCCCTTACAAGGGTCACCCATTTGTCTTGTGTTTACATAAATAACATCGCTGGCCATTTAATTTAGCTCCTTCAGAACTTGTGAACATGCACATTACAATCGATATATAAATATAGATTAGAGCATGTTCATGACTCTGTAAAGTCGTGAAGTAAAACCCTTTGTTAATAATATTAAGTTGATATTTACTGCAATGACAAACTGCATTAATAAACAATGCAATATGCCTCCTGATTTATCACACGCAACAATCGTATATGATAAATGACTGTGTGTAAATTAATTTAGTATATTCAGTCACGTGTCGTCAACAAAGTTGTTAAAGCTTCTTTTGGATCGCCAAGATAGTTTACACATCAATTCTCCAATTCAATCAAAAGTTTGAACATATTGCATTTACAAGATGAAAGAAAATTGTGTGCGATATATTGCATGAGACAAAAGCGCACATGATTTTGTCTTAAATTCCTTGCCACAGGCAAGAGGCAGGTTAGCAGCCATGATGGTGTGTGTGCGTTCAAACATGATATGTCAATATTAGGAAGCCCATATTTGGCATGTCAGTTTGCTATGATGAGTAAAAGATACCTATTCTTTTTCCTGGTCTGTGAAAAGTCATCTGAGATGGATGAGCTTTGTAAAACATTAATACTATTATTGAAATGTCAGCACTCGGGCAAGGGGTGACAGCACAATTTGTGCTCTTGTTTTTTTTTTCTTTCTAGTAAACAGAGGCACAACTCCCTCTGGAGAAGTAAATCCGAGAGTTCACTCAGTACTTGCGAATCTCTGGAAAACATCTGCTGCAATCCTGAAAACTTCTCCAGCAGTGAGGACCTTCATGCATCATTGAGGCGGCGCTCGTGGTCACCTGATGAGAAGACTGCAAATGAGTTGCTCAATTACCCTGATCAAACTGGTTGCAGCTACGCAGGGGAAATGTACTTACGGAACCCTTCACCAACCAGCGACAGAGGTCACCTAGGTGACGAGGAAAGTGGATCAACTGGTAGCGACGACGAGTGCTCCGAAATACACGTCCCTGTTCCGTCCTTAGCGGCAGCACCTGGAAAGTGTCAGCGGCCAGAAGCTGCGAGCTCAGACCCTCGGGATGAAGGTCTCGATCAAGCCATGGGTGGTATAGAAGAGGATGTTACGGAGAGGATGGAATCGGTCGGAGGAGGAGAGAAGAACAAACCTATTGTAGTCAAAACAGGGAAGGCTCAGGCATGGAGAAAACCCTCTGATGACAAAGAGCTCTCGGAGAGGGAGAAGCTTTTGAATACGAATAATAATAGCGCCACAGATTTAGAACTTTTAAGAAAGGAAGAAAAGGAGATTCCAGTGGAGATGATGGGAGAAAGTGAGGAAGAGGAGACTGCTCCTATTGATGTGAAGGAGATTATTAGCAACATTGAGAGTCTTTCAAGAGTGAACAGCACTGGTTCGCCAGAGAAAACTCGTTGCGATTGCCCTTTACCGGAAGACCTCCCTGTGGACACTGTAAGGATACAGAAAGAAAAATTGGAGCAGAAAATGAAAGGTCTTCCAGAAACTCCAGAATGTGAATTGGAGGAGGTTTTTGCGCCCCCTCCGCATCCTTCTCCTGTGGCTGATGTGGAGGAAGGGATAACTATGGAGATAGATGACCAACCTGAAACAGGCATCGCTATGGAAGAAGGAGATTGTTCTGTTGTGACAGATCCCATGGACACATCAGAAATTCACCACAAAGACATAACTACTATCAAAGAAGTGTTGTTCCAAGGAAGGGACCATGAAGCTTCTGGATCTCTCCCGCCTCAGTTCTTCTCTCCGTCACTTTCCAAGGTGGAGGCAGGCAGCGTCCAGAAGAGCAAAGAAAAATTCCAGTCTTGGCAGACCAAAGGCTGGAAAAGTCCAACTTTGGGACAAGATGCTCCTCTAAGGTTTGAAAGCATAAAAGACACTAAACCTTCTGAATGTGAGGTGGGTGAAAGGAAGGAGGAAGAGCCTGAACCTTTGCAGGAAGACGTGATTGCGAATGAGGGTATTTGCATCCCTCCGGGTAGCCCCCAAGGGTTCCTGCAGGAGGAAAAAGAAGTGGTTGATCCTCCAACTGACTCGCAAGATGCACTGATTCCAGGTGGTACATCCAGTAAGGCCTCACACCAAAGTGAGGAGAAATCTCCAGTTGTTGATGATGAGACCGCTCAAAATATTGAAGAAGGGCAAGAGGGAATTCCAACTGATGCAGACCCTAATGCTTTCATTTTGAGGGCTACTGGGGAGGAGATTCCCCTCCAGCCTGGGACTGTCAGGAGGCAGACACAAGGCTTTGAACAGCTTGGCTTGGACGGAACCGAAAAGGACGTTAATGATGCACTGGGTATGACCGACTCTGATGCGATGGGAAGGGAGAAATGTGTCACAGATGAGGGTGAAGAATGGAATGAAAACTTGTCGGGACTCAGAGAGTCAGAAAGCCTTGTTAGGGATGAGACTGAATTTAAATCAGTTGAGAGTAAGACAGATAGTGTGGGTGGATTTGAGTCATTGTTACAACCGTCCAGTTCGGTGGAAACCTTGGAGGCGAAAGATGTTAATGTGGAAGTTGAACTTACTCAGGAGATGAAGCAAAAAGATTTTAGAGAGCTGGGTGGTTTTGGTGGTTCTTTGGATGTAGAGTATACCCCTGGAGAGGTTGATACGACCACAGAGAGTGGGTGGAAGGCAGGTGATGTGAAGAAACACACTCAGGAACTGGAGAAGCTATCCGGAGCAGGAAGCTCACCCTCAGGTGAATTTCACTTTCTCCTCATCACAACTTGTACATATTTAAAATGCCCTTTGTTTTCTTTTATTATTTATAGCTTAGTTAACCTTTGTTTTAAATTCAGTGGTAGTATAAATGAAGCAGATGCAAATCATCCTCTTGGCCATAGTAGGTTAACACATTTAGGTCAAAGGTCAGTAAGGAATCCTTTGAGATTCTCAACTAAATCTGCTCAAAGATACTCCTCTTAGAGAAATAAATGCATATGAACTGAAAGTGCTCTCTGATTAGAAGTGAAAAAAATCACATTGACATGTGTATGTGTGTTTGTGATACCATGCTTGTAATCTCAATAGGAGAAACTCGGACGAAACTCATAGTTGGTACATAGGTCAGACATGTTGAGTAACTGGAACCTATTGATTTTTCATTTGAGATCAACATGTGTCAAGTACTGGGGAAAAAAACCTTATAATCAGGTTAATGGTACAGTGGAAACGTGGAAGAATATAATATGTGGTAGTAATAGATTTTGAAAAAGGTCAAAGGTAGTTTGGGTCAAGTGCTGTAAACCATCTAATCAAGAATTAGTGGTCTCTTTAAGTGAGTAGGTGGACCCTGAAATGGAATTCATTTTAGTGTATTTGTGGTTCAAAGTCAAACACATCAGCCCTTTTTGTAGGCTAATTCTGTGTGGGACTGTTAAATAAATGTGTTTATCATTTTGCACGGGAGCCAAAAGTAATCGAACCATTTGAAGAAGCAAGGGATCACAAACCTCTGTTTTTTCTGGTTCTCATGCCATATTCAGATACCAGATTAAGTATAAGCTATTGCACCATTGGGGCTCTAGTTTTAGATATCAAGCATGAATAATAATTTGGTTACTTGCTACTCGTTTGGTTACAGGACACAAGAAGCTGTCGCTGTCGCAATCATTTGATGAGCGCGATTCAAGCTTAACCTCGGACCAGCTGCAGGAAATCCGAGACCTCGGCAAAATAATCCTCGGCAAAGATGGCAGTGATGACGGGAGAGAACAGCAGGCCATCGAGGAGGGTATAGAGGGTGCCAAACATGACAGTTTGACTCCACCAGAAGATGCAGTAAAAACTCAGGACAAGGGGGAAAGTGAGGGTGGTGAGTAAAATGTCTTTGCTGTCTCTCAGCGGGAATGTGTGGGTGGTGAGTAAAGTGTGTTTGCTGTCTCTCAGGGGGGAAGTGAGGGTGGTGAGTATAGCGTGTTTGCTGTCTCTCAGGGGAAATTGAGGGTGGTGAGTAAAGTGTGTTTGCCGTCTCTCAGGGGGAAAGTGAGGTTGGTGAGTAAAACGTGTTTGCTGTCTCTCAGCGGGAAAGTGTGGGTGGTGAGTACAATGTGTTTGCTGTCTTTCAGGGGGGAATTGAGGGTGGTGAGTAAAGTGTTTGCTGTCTCTTGGGGGAAAGTGAGGTGGTGAGTAAAATGTGTTTGCTGTCTCTCAGGGGAGGAGTGAGTAAAATGTGTTTGTCTCTCATGGGGGAAGTGAATGTGGTGAGTAAAATGTGTTTGCTGTCTGTATCATTCATTTTAGATAATCAAACATGAGTTTACTATTGGAAATTGGTATTAGGTATAGTAAAAAAAAGAAAAACAGGTTTTCAGATTCTCTAATTTCCCTCCACATAACGCTTCATGACTGTTTAATTATTTCTTATAGATCAAAACCATTCTTTGTCTTCAATCCAATATGCAAAATGGAAGGCACTTGCCGTTTTTACAGATATTTACTGCATTGTATATGAAAGACATAACATATGAAACCATTATACTGTTTGCTCCATATTCAAATCACTATCAAGTAATTGTTACATAATACTGTATATACCTTCACAGTATTAAACATGATACACAATAGTGCTTAAAACCATCATAATATGTGCTCCCCATTCACATCACAATTAAATATGTGTATTATAGATACCAGACAATAGTATATAAAACCACCATACTGTCTGCTCCCCTCTCATGTCACTAACAAACAATGTGTATGTTAACTATATACCTTCACAATATTAAACATGATACAGTATGTAAAAGTGTAAAACCATCAAACATTGCATTCAGTTTCCCTGTGTCGCACTGTATCTCTCGGCTTCCCTATTGTAGGGCATTTTGAATGAAATGAAATAAAAATGCCCCACAACGTTGCTGTCATGCTTATGGACCTAATTTGTTGCTTAGCAACAATGAATCCTGTACTTCCCTCTATTGTAACCTCTTCTGTTTTTCCTCTTTTGTTCCATTTTCCCATTGGAAGCCATTATGGACAAATTCACTCATGCAAAGATTTCTTGCAAAAAAAATCTTCCAAGATTTTAACAAGTTCCATTTGTATTCCTTTGCCAAATAGAATTGATTATATTTTCCAGAAGGTGGTGGGGGGAGGGGGGCTTGCAAGACATTTAAAATGGCTATGTCACAATGATGATACAAAGCAGCTAAAATCCCAACGATATAGCTGACTACAAACATACAACCAGGAATCACATCCTAGAGTCTCCTAGTTATTCAGCTGACTACAAATATACAACCAGGAATCACATCCTGGAGTCTCCTAGTTATTCAGCTGACTATAAATATACAACCAGGAATCACATCCTAGAGTCTCCTAGTTATATTTTACATCACTCCCGTGCAAGTGTAATCAGAAGAAAAAAAAAATTAAGATTCTGCTTGTTTGCCATGTTTTTTTTTTTGGGTGAGACCCATCTAATTACCCTACTGTGTATAGCCCCTTTAATTTATACTCGGCTGTGAAAAGTTAGGAGTCAATGGGAGAGAGAATTCTAAAGAAAAATTAAAAAATTGTCTTTTGTAAAAGAGATTATTAGCCACAAAATTGGCTCTGGTTGGCAACTACCACAACCTTTGCATCGTAGCCCACAAATTTAGATTTTTTTTAGAAATTTAGAAATTGTGAATGTTGTTCATTGTGACGTCTGTAATGTTTCCAGTGTATATATTTTTTCTACACCTTCATTATCCAATGATAGAGGCATTTATTTATTTATTTTATTTTTTGGGGGGTGGATTGTGGGGGGTTGGGGCTAATTTACATCCATGCCATTTGTGGGCGAGACAAAAAAAAATATTTTCAATGAATCTACTGTCTTTCTCATTCCTCTCTTCAGCACTTTTTCCCTCATTCATATTCATGAGCTATATTTCTCATCTATAATTTCATGGCTTTGAATATTCATTCATTCCACCCTTTCTCCTCTCTCTTTCACCTTCCAGTACCAGTAGCACAGTGACCGCACCCTCTCACCATGTGAGTCAAATGTCTCACCTATTGCGAATGCTTCTCGTTTCATTTCCGTCCCCTACAGATTTTGTTAATGTTTTAGAAAGGGTCCGTAAGATCGAGGTAAAGCGGTGCGCCTCGATCGCGAGGATGTCAAGCGAGAAGGTCTCGCTAAAGTACCGCAAGTCGCGGTCGAGGGAGGGTTCGCGGGGTGAGGGCAGTCCAGAGAAGGATCGCGGGGCAACAACAGAATCGAGAGGAGAGCCCACATCCCCTGTCTGGCGACGAACTGTAAAAAGCTCTGTGGTCTGGAAGAAGAATCCAGGGACAATCGGTGCAGAGACGGAACCGGCCACAGAGCCCAGTCAGATTGTGCAAAAAGAGGACTGCGAACCTGTAACCTCTGCCCCCCTGTCCGCTGAGATAGAGTCAACTACCAAACCCGACCTTGAATCAATGGAGCGAAAAACTCCTCCGTCCCCGACTAAAGGTCCCCCCTCCCCGAGCCAGGTGCCTCCCCCCAGCAGGGAGAAGAGACCATATGGCCCCACACATCCCCTGGCCAGGTTGAGGCAGTCTTCGGGGAAGCATCCCTTCTACAGTACGATGTGACCACCACAAGGCTCTGGTCTGCAATAAAAGTTATTTTTTAATCCTTAAACTTTGAACGTCATTGTAAATTTTGGATAAATTTGTAGAATCGGTGCTATATATATATTTGTTTATATCCTATTTGTACAGTGCAAAGTTGTACCATAACCAAACATGAGAATTTTAGTTGGATAGGCTGCCCCTCGGCACATTTAAAGGGAATTTATTCAGTATTTACAAATATATTATTTAACCTTTTTTGGTATTTTTTCATCCCTCCTCTCCCCCTATCACACTATGGGTGTGGATAATTTTGGACAAAATTGGTGCCCTTTACAAAGATAATGATTTGAATGTTTTAATGTATAAACTACCTAACAATGAGATGGGGGGGGGGTGGCATGGGGGAGAGAGAGAGGGAACAATTCATGTCTGGAAAGTCAAAATCCATTGGTACCTTTCGAAAGTCGTTTTAAAGCAAGGTGGATGAGATTGTTAGGGTGAATAGGTCACAAATATTTAATGTGGTTCTTGGATCGAAGTTGCATTTTATACAAAATAGTGAGTTTTTTTAACGTTTTTGGTGGCCCATTATTAAAGGCAACGTTAATGGGTTCGTCATGCACAGTCTGGCTACTTTCATCGACCAGATCACCTACTTAAATTAATGCTAAGAGTGACGATTGGCAGAAAATGTGCAATGAATTCTGATTAATTTGTGTGTGAATATTCTTTATGCAATGTTGGGAGTTATTATATTACAAAATGACAAAAATATTATGAAACAAGGAGAGGTTGATGGGGGTTCAAAACAGTGGCATCACCAATGTTTGATGCCCCCACTGTGTGCCCATCCCCCTGGCCTTGCCCATGCACCCTCCACACAAAAGGTGATGTTGTGAGATTTGTGCATTGATAGCACAAATTTGACTTAAATTTCCTAATTCCCCCCATGGGCCCCCCACCTCCCCCGCCCTCCTTGGCAGCACCGTCTGTATGACTGTATCACCTACTCCAAAATAGCTAAATGACGATTATTCAGATAGCTATATAAATCAATGGCTCTATTGACTGGCATTCAAATGTCTCTTCAAATATTTTTAAGTAATTAAATATTTCGTAAATTTTTTAGTAATTTTGCTGGCATTTTAGACCTTATTATATAAACTGTTGTGACCAGAACAAAAATCCTGATTTTGCTAAATTTATCGAGTTCCCTGTAAATGATATCTACAATTCCTACAATTGGACCAGAGAGGAGCCCCTATAGTGCAATTGTGTTGGTATAAGGTGTAATAATCATTTCTCCTGCATTTTCTTTTCAATAACTTGTTGCTTCAAACTTGATATGTTTAATTTTTTGGGGGGGGGTCTATGTTGTGACGATCTGGAGCACTCAGAAAAACGGCAGAAGGAAATTAAATTGTGGTATTAAAGCTGTTTCACGATTGTACGTATGATGAGATGATAATAAGATTGAGGTTCATAACTTAGAATTTATAGACCCTTCACATACGTGGCATGCACTTAATACATTGGATAGTTTACCGGATTTGATAAGCATTTAATGCAGACCCTGTTGATGATGCATTTTAGATACATTTTATGACCGTTTAGAGGATTTAAAATATTCCCATATTCCATGATTATTATAGCCATCATAAATCAATATAACATTTTTTATCTTGTGTATTTTACAATTTATATCAGTTTATGTCAACAGCCTGTTTACAAATGAAGGTGATGCGCGATTGGTCACCTCTTTGTCCCACCAAAGATTTCACTCCGAACATGCCCATTTGGAATCATGAAACGATCCATATATTGAGACATCTCTTGTAGTTTTTGGGGTATTAAAACAAGTTTAATACAACTCCCCTAAGCCCTGTCTTTTTTAATACCCTCCCGTTAGGGAAATTTATTTATTTACGGCTAAGAAATTTTTGCATTAATCACATCATTATTTTATTCTTCTTATTAATACTATTTTATTCTCTTGCTTGTATTATTTTGTAAGATACTTCAACCTTCAGGCCTTATTTTGTTTATTAAATCTGTTGATCCAAAAATATTATTATATGATTATATCACCACATCTTTAGTGCAGCCCCTCTTTCATTCTGTATGCTTCAATTAATTTATCTTGCCATAATATTGTATTGAAATATTACCCCAACATTTTTGGCCATGTCAATTTTTTTTATATCAACCGTTTAATGTTTTGTGTACATGTATTTTCCTTTCATATAATTTCAGGGTATTTCTCGAAATATTTTGATAAAATTTAAATAACACACCAACCTGTGTTTTATACTGACGTTACTCTAGCATCCAGTTATCCAAAGGTTAGGGTTATATCCATCAGAAAATGCGTTTCCATGACTTCCATCCATATATCCTATAGGGATGTATCCATATTTTAGGGTTATATATATCCTTCAGTAAATGTATGATAATTGGCTGACTCTATAGAGTGTAAATCATGAATATTCATTGCATATTGATGTTGTTTTACGAGTCATAAGTTATGCATGCATCAGGAAACACCTTTGTCCCAATCAGGATGTGGTCCCAATTTTGTCAGATTTTTTGGACATCCAGATTGGACCAAGGATATACAGAAGTCTGGTGTCGGCTTTGTGATGATTGGGGTGGTTCTCTTGTCTGTGCATTCTGCTATGATGCGATGCAAAAAGGGAAATTCCCGTCGCATTACACGAGCTAGAATAAGCTGATGGCTGCCATAAATTCGAGCTCTGCATTCATTGTCTAAACAGGAGGCACATCTGGTACATTCTTGCAGCTAGCTATGCATCTGAAAATATTCTGGTCCAATCTGGAAGTGTTTTAATATCAAATTTTCTTCCATCCCAGATTGGATCAAGTATTTCCAGAGGTGTTTGTGAATATTATTATCGTAACTTTCAAAATGGTTTGAATCAATATGATTTGGTTTGAAAGGAATGTATTGCATGCTGTCTTTCTGCTACGGTGGAATGTGCCAGGTTGCATTGTATCCACTGGACGGCAGTGGTTATAATGCCGGCAGTTAAAACTCCCCAAGCATCACCCTAAAAGATCTATATAATGTTGAATTGGTATGTATGTAGGCACTTGTATGTCCTATAAATCTTTTCGCATTGACCAGCACTGACCGCCCAAACCTGCAGTCACGAAGTTAGAGTTTCAAGTAACACCAGCGTGCTATGTAGTTGACTCCAACAGCAACAGGGGTGCATCTGGAACATTTGCCCTCAGAACGTTTATTCCCACCCCTTCTTACCCCCCTCCCCCTCAGTTTGTGTGTACTATGTTAGTACAGAAATAGTAGAAACCACATTGGACCTCACAATGGGCTCCATCCGCATGGATGTGGATGCATTCTTAATGTAACAGTAAACCTGATGGGAGCATGGCCGATTGGTAGAGGGTCAGACTCACATTCCCCTCATTTGAGGCACATACCCGTAATTTGAGGCACATACCCCTAATTTGAGGCACATACCCCTAATTTGAGGCACATACTCTGATTTGAGGCACATACCCCTAAGTTGAGGCACATACCCCTCAAAGTATGATTTCTACATTCAGGCATATTCCACTTTAAGAATGCCGCCCTTCTTTCACACTGGTGAATTTTACAGGTTGTCTTGGGAAACCTTTGGCAGTGTTTATCAGTGTTTAGAGGTCGTCTCATTGTCCTATAAATGCAATATAATGTTATATTAGTCTGGGCTAAGTCACTTTCAGTGCCCAGTATAATTTTGTGTATTGACCAGTGCTATGTATATCAGACGTTGGCCTGACATAAATTTTGGGGCTAGAGGCCTTTGCGGTAGGCTTCCCCAATGGAATGAATGCATAAT
>JAODFY010166498.1:0-10916 GCA_027580055.1 Paracaudina chilensis | reverse complement strand
GAGTACTGGGACCTCGACACGTTACCACTGTATTCTCTGCAGTCGGGGTCATTATAGGAGTACTGGGACCTCGACACGTAACCACTGTATTCTCTGCAGTGTGGGTCATTATAGGAGTACTGGGACCTCGACACGTTACCACTGTATTCTGTGCAGTGTAGGTCATTATAGGAGTACTGGGACCTCGACACTGTCCTGCTTAGCCGAGATTCTCGAGCACCGATAGCGGACCGGGCCAGGCAAAACTCTCCAGCAAAACACGTGCGACGTGTGCGAATCACATGCTGCGGGTTTAATGCAGTGGCAACTATCTTGTCAGCTCTGGATATAAAGATGAAAAGCTAATTAAAAAAAGCTGTCTTTGCAGTAAGCTGAAAAGCCATTAATTTTGCTATCACCTCATAGAATCGATGTTATCTAGGTCTTTATTGTCCTTAATATATGAGGGGAACACGACCATGGAAGTGGACTGGTTGCGTGAAGTATTATGGTGGTTTAAAACCCAAGGAAATTGGCGTCATTAACATTATGACAAAGCATGTCATTGTATGCCGTTATGTAACGGATGTGTTTACCGGAGCGGTAACAATGCGGCCATTTTATTCCCTTACGTTATTTCCGTACGTTGCCATGGTAATGTTTCCTGTATAGTTCAAGAGATGATAGTATTAACCTTCTTTTCTGCTGAGGTATTTTTCGTAAGCACATCAGGGGATGAATCTCGGTGGATAATTGTTCTTAAAGAGGAACCCCTCTTCATATATTTTTCCATTGCCGAGATCAAATGTTGAAGTTTATTCCTAAAAAATTGAACGCATATCATTAGACCCCTTTATCGGAATGCAACGATTTTGGTTTGTTTCGACCAGCCGTGCGTTAGCCGATTTTATACTTGCTGGCTGGCGAATATTTCTAATTTACCCTTTTGCATGTAAATTTGTAAAACATACATACAACTGACTTAGGCCTATACAAGGCCTGGGAAGTGCCATTTTCCCGTAATCTGGGAGGCATTTTTTGCCAACAATTTCTATGCTACGATGGTGGCGCTCCGTTCAGATCTTGTGGATTCCAGCCCCTCCCAGCATGTGAAAGGGAACACTTGTAGCACTGTGTCTAATAATATTTCTAATTTACCCTTTTTGCGTGTAAATCTGTTAAACATATACGCAACTGACTTAGGCCTACAAGGCCTGGAAAGTGTCATTTTCCAATCTAAATGGTAGTTCCTTTTGAAAAAAATCGGCACGCTCCGCGCCAACCTATGGTGGTGCTCCGCTTAAATAGTCTTTCGGGCAAGAAATCTTCTGTCCCCCCAAATGGAAATGCTCTCGTACGCATGGCCGTTATCGAGCTAAACAACCTATTCATTTCCCTTCTGAAGAATGAAATGTCCCTTTTAAAAACCTTTCTAAAACATCGAACATTCTCGTACGGAATTAACAGCTGAATTAGCTTGAAAATGAGGTGTTCAGTTCTTGACCCCTGAAAGAACTTGGACTTTGAACAGGGCACACCTACTCACTATAAGAGACCCACATACCTAATTTGCTTGCAATGTTAATCGTTTTAATTCCAAATCTTCAATCTACCAGTTATAACTTATTTAAAGACCAATTGTAAGATTCATGAAAGCCTCACTTACTAAATTAGCCTGATTACATTTTTTGTTTACCAATATTGGCTTCAAGCGACCTTTGGCGTATTTGAAAAACTGGTTTATCTACTGTGTACGGCCACATTTCATACCTTAAGTTAGTAGTCTGACTACAAGGGTCCAGCAAATGAATCATGTTGACCACAAATGACATCTGGCCTCGTTTCATCTACTCACGCCGACCGACGTACGTTTGCATGACCTAAGTAGAATTTAGGATTCTCCTACGAATATTACGAGTAAGATGCCGCACGCACATACACACTCTGTCGTGATTACTTGGATTCACGTTGTCTTCGGCAATTAATTGTGACACAATTTACAGGAGACTGAAAAACAAAATAGACGAAGCATTTAAATAGCGACACTATTAGAGGCCATTCAAATTACAGACCGTGGTTCACTTCAAATGAATTACATCATGTTCCTTGCAGGGGTTAATATCAAAATACATTTACTTAATACGTAATCAATTTTTTTTTGTAGTCGTCTGTCAGCCATTATTGTGGCATCATCGCACGTTAGACAGAATAATTTAAAATGTGCACGATTTAAATTTTCTAAAAATACGTCTGGAAATATTTCTGGCAATGCTTCCCCCCCCCCAAAATAAAAATAAAATAAAAAATAAACGTTTTCACCGTTATCCAGCAATTACAAAATAATGCCAGCTGCATTTAATCTTATTTGTGTTGAAAAGTTAATCTCGTGTTTCAATCATTACGTTGATGGAAATAAATGTGTGAACGACATAATAAATGTTGTGTGTCACGGCAATGATCTCAAGTGAAAATCGTTACATCGTTTTTGTACCAGTTCTGAGAAGGGAAGAATGAGTTATTACGAGTACGTAGATTATTATCTGCTTGAGCCTTCACAATCAAATCACGATGTATCCTGTTATTGGCATACATGGTAAAAGGAACAATATCGGGTTATGTTTTCTACACCTTTTTATACCAATAACAAATGTAAAAACATGTTATTGTTATTATTGTTCGTTACGGTTGTAGTCACTGCAAGTCTCTATTCTTAACTCTGTGCACCTTACTTTGTATCTTTCAGATGCCACAACCACTTGCAAGAGTGCCCGGAGCGTCGGCAGGGAGTTTATCGTCGGTTTCCTCCAGACACCACAGATGGAGAGCATCAACGAAATACACTTAGCCTGCGCATCGCGATCTCAAGCAAGTATCGTCATAACTGCACCGGATGTGTTTAAAAATGGACAACACCATACGGATCTTGACGGCAGTCGCCAATTCAGTATCGTCAATCTCGCCAATATGCCTGACATCAGTTCGAACGCGATTTTAATCCAGTCCACCTCAGACATATCCGTAGTTGGCGTAATAGCTGGCAATAACACCGGTGCGTTCCTGGCACTGCCCGTGGAAGCCCTAGGTACGGAATACTTTGTTGCTACATACCCTGTTGCAACGCGGGTCCTCAGGGCAAAAAGAGGGTCTGAGTTTATGGTTATCGGGACCGCCAATGAGACAACTGTACACCTACATTTTGCTGGCAGTGCACGAAGCGGTAGCACAATCTATGACAGTGGAAGTACAGCCACCATAACAATCAACCGTCTAGGGATCGCGCGATTTATATCCAAGATTGACGATCTGACGGGAACGCACATCCTGTCAACTAAACCCGTAGTTGTGATCTCGGGCAGCAAATGCGCAGATGTTCCTGTCGACACCCGGTATTGCGATCATCTTGTCGAGCAAATGCCACCATTCCAATATTGGGGCAGCCATTTCGTAACCACTCCATTGGCATCAAGGCGGGCAGGAGATATATTTCGCGTTATCGCAGGGAGAAATTTGACACATGTTAACATTTGTAACCTTTGGAGCGGGACATTGAATGCGGGTAAATTTATTGAAAGATCCATTCCTTCGAATGTCAGCTGCGCCATAACATCATCTAAGCCAATCCTCGTTATCCAATATGGTAAAGGAAGTGGCGCTGATCGGTCTAACGCCGATCCATCAATGATGATTGTACCAGCTTTAGAGCAGTTCGTTACAGAGACATTATTCGCTTCGATAGAAATTTCTCCAAAACTCGTGCCGGTCTCCTCTTATCTCAACGTAGTCCTCCAGTGTGAATTGATTCCCTTCCTCACTCAGAATATGTTTACAATTGATCCAGAAATGTTCGAAGGCTCCATGTCATATAACGTCTCAGTTGCTGGAAGGAGGATGTGCTCTGCTCAGATCACGCTTGACCGGGGTCATCATTTCTTTCAGTTCGAAGACGTCCATGGAACGTTATCTTTGATGCTTTATGGTAATGCAGTTGGTGAAATAGCAACGTCATTTGGTTTATCTGTTGGATATTCTTTCAAAGACAATGCATGCTTTAACTTATCCGAGAATCACTTAATCGTGCCTGCGTCTCTGACACAATCTCCAAATACCGCGTCACCTTATATCACCCCGATTAATCCTGAGAAAATCGGGGACACGGAAATCTCAGTTGATACCCAGGCCAGTCAAAGCAATATACTTGCCGTGTCGTTGATCATTTTTATGGTATCCTTTATGATTGTCATTCTACTGATTGGATATGTCGTCATTTTAAGGAAGAGGGTTGATGTTTTGGAAACAGAAGTGTTAAACTACACTAATGTAGATCCACAAGTTGGCAACGACGGGTACATTGGATTGGATGGGTCACAGATCGCTCATCGCGAGTACATGACCCTGAATAATTCAGACGAAGTGTGGCCATTGAACAGAAGAAGTGATAGGTCGGTATTTAGAGGTATACAACCTGCGCATTCCGTCCGCAGTAATATCTCGCATGTATCGATTCCTCAACGTCGTTTAGATAGCAGAACACAGAGCATAACGCAGAGTGTAACAGGGCAGCCTGGCCCAGCCTCCGAGAGAGAATACTTAGGATTGGATCCTTCGATACTGCAACAACAGACGAGTCAATCGGATTGCTTTGGAAATTTAAACCCCGCATTCAACGACAATTTGTCGATATCCAGCCATCAAGACAATATCAGTGCAATATTACCCCAAACTAGTTCTCTTCGGAAGCCAATCAGACCAGTGCGCAGGCACTACAGCCAACAGGATGGATTTAATACTACAACACCCGTACCCAAACCTCGCTACCATGGCCCGCGGGGCCTCCGACGTAGCGCCAGTACTCCAGGTGAGGATGTTTTCGGCAATCCAATGAAAGTATATTATAACGTACCTAGATGCGATCCAGTCCATTCTTACGACCGACCTCGTAACCGAACATGTAGCGAGGGGTTGTCGCCTTCTGCTGCCGCCATTTTGCTACCTCCGGAAGGGATGGACGGTCCCTGTTCGCGCAAAAGTTCGTCGAATGAGAGCGAGAACTCTCTGCCACAAGATGATGGATACATGAGTATGAAGGAAGCCAGTGTCTCCATAGCGAGTAAAGGTTCTCAGTCAGGCAGTAGCCCAAGTAAAGGGAGCGGTGGTCTTAATTACACAAATCAGAAACACTCGTTGAGTCGCGAACCGTGCGATGAAGACTCTACCGAATATACGGAGTTATTTTAAAGACTTTCCATCCCCCAATACTGTGAATAATTATACGAATGTTTCTATATTTAGTCACGGATTAGTGATTACCCAATAGGCAGTGTAGCCAATTATCCTATAGGCAATGTAGCCTACGGCCCGTAGGACCATAGACGTAGGGTAGGCCCCCCAAAATACTGTTGCCTTAGGACTCTTCGGTGCTTAATCCACCACTGGTTGTTTGTTCAGTGTATTGATAGCATCGTGTTGTTCTCTGCTGAAACTTTCATTTTAAATCCAACCGTATCGTGTTTTCGAGGATCTAAGGTAATGTAAAGATATATTTTGTTGCGGTGAGAACAATTTTGTTTACTAATAATACATTTGTCGGCATGTTGCTGGCTAAATCGTTCAAATGGTATTTTGATTGTACAATAAAAAATAAATTAATAACCGTATATAGCAAATGATTGTGAGTGAGGTGTATGGTGTAAAAACTCGCAGCCCCTCTGTGTCGTACATGTGCGTGCGTATGCACACTCGTGGACTCACATGTATATGTTTTGGAAGCTGACTTATTGGGCTAAGCTACTGCCGTCATATTTATTTTAAATTAATTTTCGTTTTTAGCAAAATTAAGTACTTTTAATCTCATCATTTTTGTTTAAGAATATAAATAAGTGAAAATATTAAAAAGAAAAGAGAATTAGAAAAAATGCACATCCTATGCATTTTAAAATAAAGCGCAAAAAACACGAACAAAAATGGATCACCGAACAAAATATTGGTGGGATTTTCTAATTTGTGTGTTAGGCTTAGTAGCCTAGTTTTATCACATATCGGGGTTTTCCAGCCCCAGTGAAACGATGGCACCACACTATTTTTAAAATCAATATCTCAACAACCCAAAGTGATGGAAAGATGGAAATTTTAGCTCCACTGAGTGGGTTTTCCTACTCCCTAGTTATCAGAGTTCATTATTTAAATTAATTTATTATTATTAATTATTTGAAATAACACACTACAGTGATGTGAAGGGAATAGGTATGGGTACATACATAATAACTAGGGAGTAGGAAAACCCACTCAGTGGAACTAAAATTTTCATCTTTCCATCACTTTGCTTTGTTGAGATATTGATTTTAAAATCGTGTGGTGCCATCGTTTCATTGGGGCTCGAAAAATGTCCAACGCCCCAAACTATCAGCTGACTCGCACCATTTACATGGTTGAATGGGATTGGCTGTTCTCTTTCTTCAGCTTTATATTGATTTCAATTCATTTGGAAACTAAAATTTGTTGTGTTTTTGTGAGGCTATTTTAGGTTTCCATTAATTTATTGTTACGGTCTGCAATATTGAGGGAGGGGGGTATCCGCCTTTTATAACTTAAAACCATAGCTTGGCTCGTTTCGTTTTCTTTCCGATTTCTCCGTCAATACGCTATGGGCCTATGATTTCTAAATGACATCATAATTGATAACATTGTTTATACTGTCACGCGGTCATCTTTTTGTAGAGGGCTATTCGGCGAAAGAAAAACACAACAGGTCATGGATAGATGGATCATGGTTTGCTTGGCAATTTCATTTTTTCATTTACCAGAAGCAAATAAGAAAATATATATTACATGTACAATATACTATAGTAGTACATGGTTCTTTAATATAAATATGCAATTACCTGAAATTTTGAGATGTGTTTCCGATGACATGTCTCTAGTAAGTGGTGCTTGTTCATTCGCCAAGCAAATTTCCATAACCTAAAATTCCTCAGTTTATCAAAACACCACGGAAGCTTAAAAGTCACATGAAGATAATTATAAGTATCAAATCATATCAGTACTATGACTGAAGAAGTCGTCGGGAGACATGATGGTTGAAGCTGACATGATCCTCCAGGCTGTTCTGTCAGTAGCTGTGGAAAGCAGATATTGCATGGTCAGTCCTGTCCCGTCCTGTCCAATCCTTCCAGTCCAATCCTTCCAGTCCAGTAATGTCCAGAAATGTCAAGTCGTGGTCAGTCATGTCCAGTCATGTCCAGTCATGTTCAGTCATGTTCAGTCATGTCCCGTCATGTTCAGTCGTGTTCGGTCATGTTCAGTCATGTTCAGTCATGTTCAGTCCTTCATGTTGTCAGCCCAGATTCTTCTTTGACGTCCTCGTCTGCGTCCACCCTCGACGGTGCCCTGAAGGATGGTCTTGGAAAGGCTGTCATGTCTTGTGACATGACCAAACCATGAAAGTTTCCATCGTGTGGCAGTTGTTAGGAGGGCTCCATGTGGTCCAGCAAGCTGCCAAATCATATCACGCCCATAATCATTTGTCTTATGGTCAGTGTATGAGATGCGTTTCAGAAGCTTTTTCATGCACTTAGTTTCGAATGCCTGGATTCGTCTTTCACTTTCAGCCAGCAAAGACCAAGTCTCACAGCCATAAATCATGATGACTAGCGACTTGTAGGGCCTGGGAAGCTGATGTTGCTGTATCAAATCCTGCTGAGTCTGGCCATTCCCGCCGTATTTGTGGCAATTCGGATGTGAATTTCTGCTGCACAGATGCCATCCTTGGTCAAAGTAGCTCACAGGTACTTGAAACTAGTCATTAAGATGTTATCTCGAGGTTATCCGTTCATGGTTATATGGGCAGCAATGCTATTTCTGCTATTCACCAAGATCTTGGACAGCAAGTCTGTTGGTAAGGTGTTGAAGTTCGTTGATGCTTTCACCCATTAGTTCAATGTCACCTGCGAAACGAAGGCTACAAACTGGCCTGCCACAAATGGAGATGGAGGTATGGTGGTCATGGAGTATCCTGCATGATTCTTTCCAGAAATAAGTATATCTTTTACGAAATAAGTTTTCTGCAAAATGTCAACTTACCAACTCCACATTAACATGCAATTTTATAAGTTGCCATTTTCAGAAAATTGTTGAGAAAATAACTTCATGCACGGGGGGTGGGGGGCATTCCCTATCAGAATGAAACGCGAACCTTTCCACAGAACACCCTTTGAACTGTAATTCATTATCAAAGATTAATTCAAGGAAATGGGATTAAAATTACCAGCTTTGGGTTCATTTCGGCAGAAAATCGACTACCATTAACCTATTTTGTTCGATGTTGCAATTTGAATACGGTGATAAATAATATTGAGCCAGACGCGCAAACGACAGGTACGCGCAGTCGACATATCATGCTATACCAACTACAGCAGGCCTAGCCTATAAAAACATTTATTTTATACAGTTTAGGCCACTTTGTGCATTTGTAGAACAGTTTATACAATTTCATTAAAGCGATGAAATGGCCAATGGCCAAGAACATCAAATCTTATGTTATGTGAGGTACATTAGACATCTCCCAATATGCATAGCGTAACATTTGCTTTCAGCGTGTTGGTAGGCTAGGCCAAGGCATTATGCAGGGACGTTTGTTAGAAAGCTGGGACATTTTAGTGGATAAAGAAACGGGGACATTTTTGGTAACGAGACATTTTGACTGGACACATTCTAACCTAACAGGCCAATCGTTCTCCCGACCTTGTACTGACCTTCTGTGGAATTGAGGGCAACCCCGCTTCTTCAGTTGTTGACCATCAAAATGTATTATTACAGAAGAAAAAATAAAAAAAATCGGCCAATAATTAATTGCCAAGCAATTCTTAATTTACATTACCAATAGTTTTCAGAATGGATGCAGCTACTGCAAAATGTCTCTGAATTCTTCCTCAGGAACTCTGCTTACCAGTGTACATTCTTCGGTCCTATGAGAAGTTATGACAGTTTAATACTAGGCCTATGCAATCACCATTGAAGACTAAGCTTCTAGTTGCTATTTACTAGTAGATCAGGTCAAATTTCTGAAGATGTAACTCCTCCCCAATCTTGTTGAACTATAGAGTTGTACATTTGAATCGAAGGCATGACAAATCTTTGTAAATTGAACAAGAATATAAAATTCGGGTTTTCGGAGGCAATTTGGCAATTTTTTGGTAAAAAACGACGATTTTCTGTTACGCCTCTTGCTACATAATTACCCCATTACTTCAAGTCGACCTTTTACAGAAGATGGTTGAAATAAAGTTTTTGAGAAGTTGATAAGGTGACATTTTGGTAGAAGATACACTTATCTTAACGGCACTCTTAAGCTTCCGTTAAAATACCCTTCAAACAAAACTTAACGGACTCTGTGTGACTTATTATGAGAATGTTCAGACCTGCGTATATTCTGCAGGATATTCTGTCCGGCCGGACAAAATATCCTAATTTTATGTCGCCCCTCACAGGATGAAAAGTCCGGCCGGACAAAATATCCTAGGATGATATGTCCGCATAGATATAATAGGATATTTTGTCCCCCATACGTTTATATACATATACACTGGCGGTAACACAAAAAGTAAAAATATTTGGCAATTAATGTGCAGATGAAATGATTTAGTGGTACTGTCAGCTCTAGACCATTGATTTTATGAAAAATATTGGGCATGGCATGTCGGTGTCGATTATGCACAAATCACCACAATGGCCTTAAATTAATTAATCATCATTAATATGCTATGATTAAATGTTAAATACTGATATGCATTTGTACTACAGTGTTTTTGTTCAGAACAGGTGCATCTTGGTACTTAAGCAACTCTGGATTTAACTGGATGGAGCAAGATATTTCTCAACCTATATATGCTGTTTAGCTCATTCTATACTTGCATGTGATTTTGACCAATCACAATTGTGAGATTTTGTAGAGAGTTTAGAACATATCTGCTTGCAATATTTTTTTTACACTCTCCCTGAAGGAAAAGCATCGAATAAATTGATGAGCCTTGTCAGCTCATTTTGTTGTTAGGTAGGGGTGTTTGACTGATCACAAATTCCATGGGGAGGTCTGTGAAATTCACTTTGGGGCACAGACCTGTATGCCTTTAAGAATACAAATGCATTTACCTTCAAGAAGCAAAATGGGAAAGGGAGCAATATTAAAAATTCAGAGGGGGCTATTTTACATTATCTTTTTAAATAGGGTAGTCTACTGCTGTGTTATTCATCATCACAATGGATTTGCTTTAAGAGTTTGCAGACATGTAAATGTAAAGGTACATGGTTGTTAGCAGGACCAACAAAATTCCTAGTCATTGGGCAGCGCTTTCAAGGTAACACAAAAACAAAATTTTATAACCATTTATTCAATAATGCACACAAATATTTGAAAGCATTCTGCACTGACAGTGAATCTATTTGTATGAACTGAAAGAAATACACATGTTAAACCATGGGCGGATCCAGGACTTTTCAAAAAGGGAGTCCACTGAAATAGTGGACACTATCAATGCGGAGTACCCCCTACAACGCCGGAAACGACACTTCCCACGCCTTGGATAGGTGGGGAAAGAGATAGATAAATGGGGGTTTGGTCCTTCCAAAAGTTTAGGATATATTATTTCGTATGCCCTCATTTATACGGTGGCATAACCGATCCGCGGGCGCCAGGTACACGGTCTATAAGGAAATTCAATATGAATGCTCATGATATTCAGATATTGTAGTTTTGTCTATTAAGCCCTGCATATGAAGTGGTATAATGTATCCACTAATGAAAAGACAACCCAAGGAAAAAGCCAATTCCGGTGATATATAGGACTACATTTTTGAAGGTAGATCTGCCAATCTGGTGCATATTATAAAGGACCTCGGACGGTGAGCAAATGTAAAATCCTTATTTTTATATATCTAGATTGGCT
>JAODFY010166387.1:0-10917 GCA_027580055.1 Paracaudina chilensis | reverse complement strand
GCCACTGACGCTTTCAATGGACCTTCATTGTGGCTCCATTTTACTCCTGCGAACAATAAAATGGCTCCCGTAAGAGTTGAAAAATATATCAACAAGGCTCCACTGATTCTTAACCAAGTGGCACCTATGAAATTAAGTTGAAAACCCTCTGCACAATATGTTTAGTGTGTGTTTATTTTCTGCTGCATGACTTGGCATAATACAGAAGTTCACTATAGATGACTCAAAGAACCTTGAGTCAACTTTGAATTTGGTTCCCCCTAAAATGGCACCCATTTGTCTGAAATCCCTATGAATGGGAGCCGTTTATTTTACAAAGCGGAACCCAGCTCCAAAGTGGGAACCTAGCTCCAAAGGGGAACCCAGCTCCCGCATCACTAAGGTTACCCTTGGATGAGTTATACTATTGACCAGGTGTAATGAATGTGCTATACAAAAATGTATAATTGAGGTTATATAGAGCCTTGGCAAACGGTGTTTGCAGGAAAGCGCCATACAGCAAGTATAATTAATGTAGTGAACCACAAGCTGTCGCTAGAATTCTGTAGTAGTGGGTTTCTGATTGCAGAGTGTCTTGCATGGATTATGCAGCTACAAATATAAACAGAATGTGTGTAAGATTTTGCATGTTAAAGAAATATGTTCAAAGCTTCTAAAACCCTACCCCTACCATAAAGAGAAAGAAGACACATTATTTGCCAGACAAACAGGATGAGAGCTTTTTTTGTGTCTACATTTTTTTAAACAAATGCCAATTGAAAAATTTGTTGTAATATTGTATTAACAGACCAGTACACCAGCTCCCCAGAGGAAAACCCCTGTTGCAAAGAGAAAGGCGATGAGAGTTTTTATTTTCTCTAATTTTTTTGAAAAAATGCAAATTGAAAAATTTGTTGTAATATTGTATTAACAGACCAGTACAACAGCTCCCCAGAGGAAAACCCCTGTTGCAAAGAGAAGGAAGAAGCGCAAGCCAGGGCCGCGGAAAAAAAGAAAAACGACAAAGAGGAAGAGAAAATCCACCGCCGGTAAAAAGAAAGGAAAGAAAACCAGAGGGAAGCGGAAGACTAAAAAAAGGGGGAGAAAGTCGACCGCGAAAAAAAGAGCTCGGACTGCGCTGTCTGTCGTGCCGATGACTGCCAAAGCTAGACTCGCTGGCAAGTTAGGTCTATGCAAGCCAAAACGGGGCGGTCTGCTCCCGAGGAGTCGGGGAGCTCCACACGAGTCATCTCTGGGGCTGCTTCGTTCCCGCATCGGGCTGGCCCCGCTCTCTCTACGGGGTGACCAGTATGCCTTAGAAGACATCGGGTGAGTTGATTGGTATTGATTGAAGAAATAAATGACTTTAGACGAACAAGGCTCTGTGGTGTATCCATGCGTGTCTACATGTGTGTGATTCACTGGCAGTTATCTCTAAGTAGGTGGATGATTATGTAAAAAATGTGTACCATTAATTAACTAAAAATTAAAGCAAATTTTAATATAGATTTGTAACTCGATTCCTAACTCTACTCGAGTCATTGATTTTCCAAAAAGGAGAGCGACTTAAAGTTTGATAAATTTGCTCTGTTGAAATAAAACTGGACTCAAGTCACTAAATTAACTGTAAATGTTTTGACTCGAGTGCAACCTATAATTGTGCTATTAAAGTGATTTAGTTTGTGGGGGGGGGGCGATGAATTTGCTCGGAAGATTATCTAAGCGGAGCGCCAACATTGGTTGGCTAGTAGCGACCAGAAAATTTGGGGAAAATATGTCTCTCAGATAGCCGGAAACGGCACTTTCAGGGCTGGAAAGTTGAATATGAATAGTAGATTTTTTGCCATCCCATGTTCCAAAAAACTTACAACTTGCACAAAAAGTGAGGATACTGGTATTATCCCCCTATCCAAAAGAGGGTGCTTACCAACAAATTGATGATTGTCTTTTAAAATTATATGTTCATGTGTTCATGTCTTTCTTCGTCTTTCCAGTGATGACGCAGGTCCAGTTGCAGTGCCGAGGGTATCATCAGTATTGAGGTGAGTTGCTCGGCGTTAATGCGTTTCGAAAAATACCTTAATATTGCATGCCTATGGAAGTATATACACGTCAGCAAATGAGTCTTTACAATTGCACTTGGAAGTTACTTCAACAGGGATGTGTTCATTCATATTTGCAAAAGTGTTCAACTGAGCCAATTGAAAATCTGGCTTTTTGCTAGGTTTTGCTACTTGCAACCCCACCTTTAAGTTAAAAGTTTCAACAGTTCATTTATGCTAAGGTATCTCCACCTTTGAAATACGTTTTTTTTTTTTTTTTTATAGAATGATCACATTTATAATGATATCCATTTAATTTTTTAGAATCAAACTTCTCTATTTTTTTATGCATTTCTGTTATATCAAATATTTTGTATTAGATTACTATCATTACCTCCTTGAAAAATGATAAATACACTTTCTCCACCCCACGTTTTGGACCATACCACTTTCAAAGTTGCAAACAAAATTCAAATCTATACCATATACAGGCCTAACTGTAAATAAGAAGCATATGAAGTATGTACTGTTCGCACATTTAATAACGTGTAATACTACACAGTGCTAAATTCAAATCTTTATTGGTTTATATCTTTGGATGTAGTTAAAACATGGAAATTTTGAACTTTGGACCAATCTAGCTAGGTCTGTTTATGATGTTTGTTCTCCATATCAAAGTAAGCATTGATTATTTCCAGAATTTCAGCCATTTGGATATAGTTCTTGAAATAATTTTCAAACCATTATACATGGATTGATCGTTGCGGAGTCCATCAGTTGGTACAAGCTCCTGAAATTTCCATGTTGTTATTTCTTAAAATGTTATTTTGATTGGCTCATTGATCTGACTAGCTGTTCTAGGCAGCAAAATAAAGGTTTAACAAAGATGTCCATGAATATTTTTATTTTATTTTAGAAGACCATGGTTAATGGAGCCCTCATCCAGCCCATTGGTGTTAACATGTCAGGTGATGTGACAGTTGTATGTAGAAAAGCATACAGTATGATGCAATAGTCTACAGTTGGTAGGTTGTGGTAAAAAGCCACTACCAACTCACAGATATGTTAACGTTGGTGCTAATTTTGGTACCCATTGTCTCTATTAATTTTCTCTCTATTTTAGATAAAGGTGAGTGCAACCAGTAGAGCTAGTATCCAGACCCCTGGCATTAAGACGTCAAATAATGGAAGTCGTAATCTGTAACAAAGTGAAATCCATTCAACAACAACATGTAAATCCATATATGCGTAAATGCATAAATCATGATGCCTTCTCTGTAGATGGTAGCCACTTAATAAGCTAATGCAGGATGCTAATTTCTGTACCCTTGGGCTAAATCATTTTTTAATTCTCTCTATTTTAGGCCACGGTTAGTGAAACCAGTGGAGCCAGCATCCAGTCCACTCGATCTCCTGAGTAGCATCTTAGCCGGTCAGGAGCTCCTTCATATGTCTGGCTCTGACATCAAAATCCACCCAGACGGATCCCTTCGTGCAATTAAATCATTTGGTTAGTTTACCAGATATTAATTTTATAATCGATTCGTTGAACCTTCCTTCTTTCCAGTAGCGTCGCCAGATATTTCAAACTACAGGGCACGTGGAGGTGGGGGCTAAATATATCACTATCCCAAATCTCATTTGGGAGCACAGTGAATCAGAACAATTCATGGGGAACATTCCCCCCACCGCCCAGAATGCCACTGCTTCATTCCGTTATGTGTATGATCCTCTGTGTGTATTATATATTGCATTGTGTTTATTCATCAGAAACAGGTTATAAAACATAGACAGGTCCTGTTATTCTGACATACTTCAAGAAAGAACACACATTATTAAAGGAGGATTTATATTTCATTGCTGAAACTTACTTTTTTTTTTTATATTTCACGCAGGAAATTCAAGCCAACTATCAGCTGATTATGATGCTGGGAAGACTTCTTTCGGGGGTTCACAAAAAGACATCAATCAAAGTAAAGGAAGTAGATTAAAAATAAGAGAAACTCCATTAAATGGAGATGGTGGTAACTCTGAAGCTACTGCAGAGAATGGGAATGGTACGGTTGAGGAAGGTTCTCCATCTCCGAATGAGCCAGCAGAGACATCTGGCGATCACGGCCAAGGGTCTGCCGAGCATCCCGGAGATGGTTGTGATGAAGGTGATCTGTATCCGGAGGAACAAAGCGGGGGTACGGGCATGTCTGCTGATTCCACTCACTCGGCACATGATGATGATTCTCCATCTAAAAGAGATGAGGAAAGAGGAAGAGAGATATGTAGGAGAAATTCAGAAGAGAGATCAAAGAAAGAAAGGAAGCATTCAGAGAAAGATGAGAATAAATCCCTGGAAAGAGTTTCTAAAGGAGGAGATGAAGATCAGGTTGGTAGTAGCACTTCAGATCAGAAATCACCAGAGTTGGACAGGGGTGATGGTGAATATGATGAGGGGGAACATCTGGAAACATTCAAGTTTTGTGCTGATACAAAGTCCAGAAACTATAGACGTGGGAATGTAAATTCTAAAACGAGTCACCACCACCACCACTCGAGGAGCAGGCATGACTCACGGGATGAGTCTGAATCCAGAGGGAAGCCAAGATCACATGAAAGGACAGACCACCGGGGCAGATCTGATTATAAAAGGCACTCAGAATCTCATTCAGAGAAAGAGAGTAGGCATGGAAACCCCCAAGAGGAGGGTAGTCCAACGGGTCATTCAGAAAGAAGGGAAAGAAGGAGATCAAGGAACGATGAAGGTAGTGATCGTGATGAAGACAGTGAGAGGGTGCAGAAGGGTCATTTTGTAGAGAGGGAAGGAGAGGATGAGGAATGTGAGAATAGTATGGAGGATAAGAATGGGGAGTTGTCTCAAAATGCAACAGTCAGTAGTTCTGTTGCACAGCCAATTTATCAACCTTATCCTGAGGAGGTAGGGGAGGAGGACGGATTGGTACGGGAGGAGGACGGATTGGTACAGGAGGAGATGGTACAGGAAGAGGGATTGGTACAGGAAGAGGGATTGGTACAGGAGGAGGAAGAAGGTGTTGTGCTTTCAGAAGATGAGAGGCAGGAAGGAAAGGATGCAGACAATGAGGAAGGAGGAGCAACTGAAGAAGGTCTAATAACAGATGAAGCACTAATAGCAGAGGAAGAAGAACAAGGTGGAACAACAGATGAAAAGGAGAAGCATTTGGTGGCAGATCTGGAACGTGATGAAGGAGAAGCTAGTGAGGATGATGAAGATGAAAATGAGAGAGAAAGCTTAGAGCAGATTGCAAGAAATGATAATCATGAGGAAAAGATGTCAGAAATTTTAGAACAAGATGATGATGGAGAAGTGAGTGAAGATGGAGTAGAAGAAAGAAATTTAAATAATTTGGATGAACTAGATGAAGGAGAGGGGAGTGAAGATGGGGAGATGAAGTCTGCTGAGAAAATTCCAGAGAAGAGTAAAAGAAGGAAGAAAGATAGGTCTTCGGAACGACGCTTGGAAAAGAGGAGGCATAATGAGGATTCAGAAGAAGAAGGAGAGGTGAAGAGTGATGAGGAAAGGTCATCCAGGAAGAAAAACAAAAAGACAAGACTGTCTGGAGATGCTAAGAAGCGAGACAGAAGGCGAGTAATCATTGAGACTGACAAAACCGTATCCTTAAGTAGCAAGAACAAAACTGATGCCAAAATGGAGGAAAAGGGAGTTGATGCTGAAAGTGGTACAGAGAAATCTGGCAAAGAATCTAGCAAGCATGTGGACCTGCGACATGTGATTCGTATTAAGAGAGATTCACCTGCACGGGAACGCAGTAGCTCAAGATTTGACGATGACTTTAGTGACGAAGATAGAGTTGCTGATGATCAACGTATTCCATTTGAAAGAGAATGGGATCAGTTTAGGTATCATGATGATAGATATCCAGATCTTAATTATGAGGCATTTCAGGAACACTGGGATAAAATGGACTATTATGAAAGAGAAATGTATTGGGAAAATTTTAGAATAACAAGGGAGAAAGGGTTTGAGCATGATGATAGATTTTATCTACCAGAGGAGAGGCCAAGGAGAGAAGAAGAGTCTTTAAGATTCAGTGCAGTCAGGGATTTAAGGCTTGACAGGAAAGAAACTGCCAGGGAAAGGTTGAGAAGGGAGCGTTTACAAATAGAAGCATCCCGTCAGCAAGAGGCCAAAATGAGAGACCCTGAGAGCTGGAAAGAATTGGACAAAGAAATTGAATCTCGGAGGTTGAGGTTCAAAGCTGAGATTGAGAGGGAGGAAAGGGAACAGCAGAAGTTAAGGGAATTTGAAGAAAATGAAAAAATAAGATTGAAAGAACTTGAAAAGGAAAAGCAAAGACAGAAAGAAAGAGAACGTGAGAAAGAGCGGGAAAGAGAAAAAGAAAAAGAGAGGGAAAAGGAAAAGGAACGTGAAAGAGAGCAAAAAAGAGAAAGAGAAATTGAAAAAGAGAGAGAACGGGAAAGAGATAAGGAAAGAGAGAGGTTGAGGGAGAAGGAGCGGAAGAGAGATCGGGAGAAGGAGAGGGGTAGAGAAAGGGATCGGGAAAGGGAAAGATCTAGGACTAAGGGGAAGAAAAAGAACAAATCACGATCTCGGAGTAGTTCCAGACATAGGTCTTCATCTGGTAAGACAAGAAGGGAAGAGAAGAGGGACGAAAGGAGTGATGAAAGGAGGGAATCCCCAAAGAGAAGTTCAGAGAGGTCTTCAACCCGCAGGGGTTCTTCAGGTCAGAGTAAGGAAAGGCAGCCAGCTAAGGAAGCAAGAGAACCAAGACCAAAGAAGAAAGTGAAGAAACCACCAGCAAAGGCAATGGAGCAGACTAAAGTTATCGAAACCATTGTTCTCGATTCAGAATCTGAAGATGAATCTAAGAAGCCAGTAGAGAAGCAGAGAGTCAAACAGCAAACACCTTCCAAAGCCTTAGTAGCTTCTACGCTGGCCGATACTGCCCAAACTACCTCGAATAAAGGTGCTGAACCAGAAAAGACCAAGAAGAAGAAGAAGGTTAAGGTTGGCAAGACTGAGAAGGGTGTCAAGGGCAAAAAGGGTAAAAAAGGCAAGGGGAAAGGCGGAAAAGAGAAAAAGAAGAAGGCAGTGAAACGTCCGTTGTCCTTCGATGTTGATGAAGAACTGGCAGAAGAAGCAGTCGTTAAGAAAAAGACAAAGAAAATTCCTGCTAAGGTGGCAGTAGAATTACCACCAGAAAGGGACTTGGAGGACATACCTGAAAAATCCCCCAGTCAAGCAGAGATCTTTGGGAGCGGTGAGGGCGAACAGGCAGGGTCATTGTTCCTGGTGAGCGACTACCACTCTCCTGTGAAATCACCAGTAGAGGAAGATGAAATTGAGGAAGCCCCAATTCCAGATTCCAAATTTGAGGATAATTTTGAAGAACGGATTAATAGTGTCCTCTATGATCCATTTGAGCCAACTGCATCTCCCCCGTTGCCACCCTCTTCAACAACTCCAGAAGAGATCATAGCTGCCCCAGAGCAGGGGGAGCTTACCATAGCAGAAGAGGAAATAGCAGAAATAGAGGCTGCGGCGACCGAAGCAGAGACTGAAGATGTTCCACCGAAACAGTTCCAATTCACGAAGGACTCGGATTACAGTGACACCCCCTCACAGCATAGTAATTTCGAAGACATAGACATAGACATAGAAGGGGATCTTAAAATTGTTACAACCCCTCCGAGACCGGAATCTCCCGAACCTGCCAAGAAGCCTGAGAGTTCGGTGTCGAGCAGTAGCAGCAGCAGCAGCAAGCAAGACGTGGAGTCTCCGCCTAAGAGTCTGCCGTTCTTGGCCTCTGAAGCTACCAAGACGATCACTCAGCTCCTTAAGCGAATCACTTCGACTGCCACCAGTAGTAGCAGCACCAGCAAGTCCCTTGCAGCTCTCAAGAAGAGCACAACGACTTCCGTGGCAGACTCAACGCAATCAGTCAGCTCGTCTGGGTCTGTGGACTTGTCTTTTTCGGCAGATTTACTGGATGAAGAGCTGCCCAAGGAACTGGGAGAGGATGATATCGAGAGTTCAGCGGTGGACCTCTACAACAAAAACTCAAGAGAAAAGGTGAATTCTAGATTCAAGGTAGTAGTTGGTGATCATTTATTTCAGTTTTATAAACATTTCCAAGAAAGTAGTTTGCAATGTATCATCTCCTGGTTTGACATCCCATCAGCTCAAGCAAATGCTCAGGCCATGTGGGGGTCATGTTGGGTAAAACAATGTATTTGTAGGATTATATGTGCAATTTATCATCTGTGCAAGACATTTAAGAATTTGCAAATGTCTGTTGGCATGACCACTAGGTTTTTGGGGTTGCCCTGAAAATGACATTTTTGGCTGTTCTTTGCGTGTTCAATGAAGACATGTAACCACCACAATCACTGTGATTGCATAGCATTCACATGATGTTTAACCAGAATTGCCTATGGTATTCTTAGGGGATAGGCAACAAAACATGAAATTTTAATGTCTGGACTGAGAATGATTCTAGTCTAAATTTGGTCATCCACAGGACAACCAGGTACATGTTTGATGTCCTTCAGTAAATCTGTACTCTCAAACCACTGGGTTTCTTTACACTGATCATTGATGAATTATGTGGTTATATCCTTCCCTTCCCACAGACTGATTATGTCTGTAAAAGTAGTAGCCTTACTTTATTAACTATTAGGGTGTTTACATAAACCTTTCTGGGTACCATTTATTTACTATCAGCATGTCAAATTGAATATGGTCTCATCCCATAATTAGTTAGTGGGTACCCCCCATCTAGCAGATGACAAGGGTGACACTTTTCGTAGGTCTTGCATAACTTTGCTTAACAATCCTATCATTTTAAATCGCCCCAAAATACATTATAATTCATGAACTGATTAATCATTTAATTTTCACCTACCTCCTCACATTTCTTTGTCAATTTTGCAGGAATCTCTAAGGCAGACTTACTTAAATTGCATGGTCACATTAGTTCCCCATATTGCCAATGTGATCGTCGACCCTTTCCCCCGAAAGAAAAAAATGTCCATGTAGCTTGCCTCTCATTCATTAATATATTAATTCAAAATAATTGTTTAAAAAAAAATAAAAAAAATCTGTAAAAAAAAAAAAATCTGTTGCTTGCAATAAAATGTTTCCCTTATATCATTATCATCATTGCAATCTCTTGGAGCAAAGTCAGTGAAGGGTTTTCAGGATTTTGCAGATGGAATATTTTCAGGATATTTTGCTTGCTTACATTCCTGCAGTATCTGAAGAAGCTCTACCACCAAGAAAGGGTTGTGGAAGAGGTGAAGCTCGCCCTGAAACCATTTTACCAGAAAAAAGACGTTACTAAAGAAGAATTCAAGGAAATCATGAGGAAGGCTGTCAATCAAGTAAGTTGTCTTTTCGTTGGCAGTGTGGTGGCCCTGGCTCAGTGGTGTTGGGGGGGGGGGGGGGGGGGGGTTTATAAGTCATCTCTGCGTTGAGAGCATGTGGCCAACTGGCAAAGGGGGGTGGTGGGTGATGCAAGGATCTTGGGCCATGGGCAGGACACTAAATCTTGATAGCCTCTCTCCACCCAGGTGTATAAATGAGGACCTGTGAGGTCCCAGGGTGCCGGAGGTGTGGACGTGCACATCTGTGTGCGTGCAAGGTTGTACAGGTTACAGATGACTAAGCGATAAGCCAGGTCATGTGTTGAGGCCTTTGTCCTTGATACTGGTCTAAAAACCTTCCATTGTTACAAACAAACATTGGCTCAATTGTGATTATATTGTCAAAGTTTTACTTCACAAATAATCAGAATGGTCGGTCATTGGTCCCAAAACGTAGCGGACAACTGATGATATACATGGGTCTGAAGGTTCATTGGGCCCAAAACATTTAGGTGCCACTGACTGTAACTACGTACTTACTTACCCGGCCCCCATTTGTCTTGGGGGTGGTCAGGGGTAGGGGTCCTTTGGCGACAAAATGCAATTCACCAGCCCGTAGATGCAAAATGGTGCAATGTTTGTGTAAAAACAGCAGTCAAATTTCCACTGAACGTTCACAAATTTTCTTCTTTTGTACTCAATTTTTTGGGTCACTTGAGTCATGGGGGGGTGTGTGTGGTTTCAACCCCCCCCCCCCCTTGGCTACACTAATGCCGGCTCCATGTGCAATTGACTCCCATTGGCGGTGGCCATTGACTGTTACTATGTACTTACTACGCCCTTGCTCCATTGGGAGTGCCCCTGTAACTACTACATACAAGCCCTATCCCACCCAAATTTGATTTGTGATCTTGATGGAATACTGACCCAAATTTCAACATCGACCACCCGCTGAAACATTGCAAACCCTACTTTGAAATGACTTCGGACACGCCATTGGATAGTTTGGGGGGGTTGTATTAATTCTGAATGCTGTGCGCAATTTCATGATAATGTATGTGCGTATTACACAGCTTCAATTATCTTCACGCAGGTAAGCCACAGTAAAAGTGGAGAAATCAACCCGGTCCGAATCCGGAGTCTCGTCGAAGGCTACGTCAAGAAATTCCAGTACCGGCGCAAGCACTCCAGAGCACGATCGTCATCTTCCGTGAAGACGTTAGTGAACAAAGGCAAGGGCATTGGACTCAAATGACCTCTGACCTGATTTTTAGTAAGAATGCAACCTTGCTTTAAAGGTAAACAACTCTCACCATGATTATGCTAGAAATCTGCTAGACTGGTCAGCTCATTTGCATTATGTATAAGGCTGGTAAACAACTCTCACCCCCAGTATGCTAGTAATCTGCTAGACTGGTCAGCTCATTTGATGTTATGTATGGGGCTGGTAAACAACTCTCACCCCCAGTATGCTAGTAATCTGCTAGACTGGTCAGCTCATTTGATGTTATGTATGGGG
>JAODFY010166277.1:0-10919 GCA_027580055.1 Paracaudina chilensis | reverse complement strand
ACCTGGGCGCAGTACTGGACTTCAGGAAAGGAAGAGTTTTTCCCACGGTGGAGAGATTGAACAACTTATCAACTCTAACAATGATCTTTGGTAAATTCAGAAAGGTTCAAAACCCTAATGGGCAACCTACATATTAAGCATGAGATTCTCTTATTATTAGCCTGATTACAAGGTTTTCAGTAGTTGAGCTCAAATGAACTTGGACCTCATGTAAATAGAATGATCATCACACTTTAATAAGCATCCAACTGTAATGCACACAATGACTCCTAATTTTGCACTACTATCAACTTAAACATATATAGTTACATGCAAATGTCACAATAAATTAAAATAAATGTCACAATGCCACAAAAACATAAATATATACACATACCAGCTTTACTACAAAGGGGAATCATAATTGCCTGTAGCATCAACTTGTTTTCAAAATTCTTTTGGACGTTGAAGGAGGCAATCAACATTTTTGTCACCTACTCCACACCGAGCATACAAGAATTAGGGCGAGAATAGAAGTTTAACCATATTTACAAAGACAAATTTGTACTAAAGTAAAAAAAAACAAAAAAACCGAAGTATGCAGTGTACACAAAACAATTACTTGATAAAAAAAAAACTATGAAGCAAACATGCACAATCCAGAATAACCATGCAAAACATACATGGATTTAAAGACAGTATTACAAAATGATTTCTGATTTACAACTTAAACAGCCAAATTAAAGATCATGCCATTGACATAATGGAAATTTGTTATAAATGTATGAAAATAGGTGGCTTTGCCCATACAGACCACACAACATTTGATAGAGAGCTTTAACAATTACATATTGACTTGCATAGAAATTAGGAAAAGAATAAACATTACACACTATATGCACATGGGACATTCTATATATAATGCATTTAATTTTGTGACCTTTTTTGGCGTTTTTGTAACGTGTGGGGGAGAGGTGACTCTTGATCTCCCTAGCCTCAAGTGTGAGTCTCATGCTCTACCGACTAAGATAGCTGGGCAGACATACCACGGGAGCAATCCCACCCTTACGTTTATTGCATTACCATACATGCCCCAAGGTGAACATAGATATCTGATATATATATACGGTTGTGGGGTTGTATATTTTATCAAAGTATTACAACTATACCAGTATAATTTCAAAATGATCAGATCTCAAAATATATAAGTATGTAGAGGCAGCAGCTTGAAAGTTCTGGGAAGTGTGATTTCCGTCGATCTAGGAGATATATTTAGCCTATCAGTAGGCTTATTGTTGTCTCATGTGTTACCAATAGATATAGAAACTTGCAGCAACAATAAAATATAAAGAATAACAAGACATTTCCAGCCAAACTATAGTGCCCTGATGACAAAAAAAATGTTGCCAGATGCCAGGTGAGAGATTTGTCTTGGGGTGGTCCTGGGGGAGGGGTCTGAGTGGAGGTGGACCCCCCTCCTCCCCTTCATTGAAAAAATGCAATTCACGGGCCCGTAGATGCAAAATGGTACAATGTTTGTGAAATAACAGCAGTCAAATTTCCACTGAACATTCAAATTTTTCTTAATTTTCTTCTTTTGTACTCAATTTTTTTTGGTCACTTGGGTCAAGCTATGCCACTGACCTTCCTGAAGTGGAAAATCATCATTTCCGCTCTTGCTTGCGTGGTATATCAGGATTTCCTCAATTGGTAAAAGCCAAAGTTGAAATGAAGCTCAATAAATGTCAATACAAGTGTCACCTACAATCCTCGACAAATATGATTGGATAAAATAGCCATTAACCTTCCCGCGATTCCATGGGCGTCAATCCTGGGGGGGGGGACGTGTCCCCCCACGTTTTGAGATGGGTGGGACATAATATCAAATACAGTATCCCCCCCCAAGATTTTACATATCCCATTTCAAATGTAGACTAAGGTCATAATATAACCAATGTACTTCTGTATGTCCAGAGAAATGAGGTTTATCTTGATTTTCTGAACATTTTCATCTTCGAAATCAAATCATCTAACATGCGGTTGGTACGGTACTAACAAAATTCTAGTTGGTAGGCTACTTCTATCCTTTTTCCTACCTGTCTCAAACAGCCTAGGCAATCCACTCTTCCGAAAGAGTAAACGTACTGGCTCAAAATTTTCACGCGCAGTCCAATCGGTTGGTGCTGGACTGCTGCTAGTAATGTTTTCATAACAAATATAGCCTAGAAAACAGATTCTCAAAATGCGCATGAAGAGGCTAAAAATTAGGTCTGGCACTCATTCCTATCTGTTCAAAATGCAAGGCTAGGCAACCTGTTCTTCCGAAAAAAATACATGTACAGGTCGAAAATTTCTCTCGCTTCACGCACAGTACAGTCGGACTGCTGCTGTACTGCTGGTAGTACCGTAATGTTTTTATACAAAATATAGGCTTTGGGAAAAAAATCGCCAAACGCACATGAAGAGGCTAACAAAAATTCTGGTTGGTACTATGTATTTGTTCTACCTGTCTCAAAACGCTCTTCGGAAAAAATAGGCTACATGTAGAGACTCGAATTCGTAATGGTGACATACTGTATAACGTGTCTGGAAGTGTCTTGTCATTCATGGAAATGCCCTTGCAAAGGCGGATTTTGTACGTTTTTTACCATTAGACAGAAATGGCATGATATTTCCCACTGCGATGGTATAAACATGTTTCAAGGTGGCTGCCCGCCAGACCGAGAGGGCGCTGTCATATAGGTCCTACCGTAGTTACGCGAAATATAAAATTATAACCAAGATAAACGTTAGCATTTACGTTCCATGTTAATGTATTCATCATGGACAGTGCCCAGATTGAAACAAGAGCTTATAACCAGAAGGTCTTACATTCACGGAAGAAAAGAAAATCTCATAGAAAGGTAATTTTGACGTTAATTCTAACAAAGTTTGATTAACTAGCCTAACACTCAGTTACACTAACAACACTGTTACATTATATAGCCTAGTCTAGTTACTACTACTAGTATATAATTAGTGACTCATGACTCATCAGTGATGTACATAGTGATTCACAGCTCTGTTTAGGACCTATATGTGAGCGCCCTCTGTTGATGACCAAGAATGACGGGCAGCCCTATTGGATAATATCAAGAAATCCTCTAAACAGTCATCAGTATAGCATTTATTTTTACGACGATCGGAAAACATTCAGGTTATAATATATATACTTTTTTTTTATCAAAGAAGCAATTTAATGCTGAAGTGACAACTTTCGTTTCAACAACGTGGTTGTTATTAGAAAACAATAAGGTTTTGAAAACAGAATATCGAAAGTAATATTCAGGCTGATATGATCATTAAGTTTTTATATATTTTTATTTGCATTATTATCACAAAAGTGAATGAACAGTCATTGGACAATAAATAATGGCGTGACAGTTCTAGTTTCTGTTTTATTTATATGAAAAGGGGAACACCCAAACACAATTTTGTGGTCAACACCATTGTGTAAGCGGTCGATTTTTTGTTATCATCATCGTACCATATTGTTTCATAATCTCTATTATATTTAGTACTTTTATGTCTGAAATGCACATTATGCGTTTTTTGTTACACTTCAATATTAAGGCGCGTATTTGCTATAGTAAATACGCGCCCTAGCAGTTTATTCATTGACATATAGGGATATGTAGCAATATCTAGTCTTTTTTTTTTAGAAACTGGCACGGAAGTTTGTGATGTGTACGCATATCTCATACTTTATACATTATAAAACCTTACAAACGTGTTTAGAAATTGAACACCTTTTTGCCTCCACTTTGGAAACACGTTTATACTCATTTAAGCATTTAAAAATATTTATAAAGTGGGGGAAAAGTGATTAGAAAAATGTTTAATTCCTAAACACTGTTTTTAAAGTGTACGCTAATTCTCAGATTACACACTGACTCTAAAAACAGTGTTTAGGTATTTTTCTAAACACTTTTCTGTCACCACTTTATAAACATGTTTAAATGCTATACACACGTGTCAAAATCCTAAACGTAAAGTGTTCAAATGCTTAAAACATTAGCCATCATATGTCTAAACATGTTGAGAGTATAAATATTGTTGCAAGGTGGGGGCAGCCTTATGTTGAAGAAAATATGTGTAACATTTTGTAACACACGAGAACTATTTACATTAGGAATAGTTATAATGATATGTTTTGAAGCACTCAAATCTTTAGAATCTGTTATCTAAATGTGTTTATTGAGTTTAGACTTTGATCCTTTATATCTCTACTGATTGATCGGCGTGATCAAACAAAGCTAAAATCAAAACATCTGTGGAAGTAGGCCGAGATTTAGTTTCGTTTTTCGACAGTTCAAACAATAATAGTTATAATAGTTAATGATATAGTTGTGATATGCTTTAAAACACTAAAATCGTTCGAATCTGTGAACCCATTTTTTACGTTCAGACCAAGGTTGTATAAATTCCATCTCATCCACGGGACCACTCAGTGAGGGCGCCAGACTTGAAGATCTGAAGGGGGCAAGGGAGGATGGGCAAGTGAGGGAGAAGTGGAGGCAGCTAATTTTTTGGGGGAGCAACATTTTTCGTGGTCTGCATTTTTGTCTGGTAAAATATGTTGTAACAAATAAAATGATTTAGAGGCAAAATGTTGCTCTGATTGACATTCTGCAATGAAATGTAACCTCTCAAAATATATGTATTTCCATTTTCAGTACTTTTCCTTTAGACAACATTGTTTATAACGTCTGGGTAGCAAGTGTAGGAAAAATTTGGGGAAATGTGAACATCCCCCCCCCCTCCCCGAGGAGCGGCTACTGGGAACAGTATATAGGCATTACAGCGATCTATCATGACAGGTCTAAAATTATGCTACATGCAATTAGATTCCATTAGTATGGATGCGAATATGAATACAGATGCGACAAGTAAACACACGAATGCGGTTGCGTTTTTGTACTCTTTGAGGAGAAGAGCGGGGCTTCCGAATGCGTTTCATTTTCAGAATGGGAAACTCGGTCATCAACCCCTTGATTTGTCATTTGTGTAGAGATGTTATACACAAATATGGCAGAAAGTCTATTTTATCAATAAACAAATAGTAATATGAAACCCACTCATCCCTCTTAATTTGTGTTTCAGTTTGATGCACTGCATTCCAATCTTAGACAGAGGAGGAGTTTCATTGAAAAACAATATGAAGTATTACATAATATAATTGGAATAAAGCGAACCATTTCAATTGCAGTACATAGTGGTAGTTCAACTAACAATGAAAATATTATACGGTATTTAATGGCTCTAGATTTGGTAAATAAAGAAAAACATCCGGTTCATATATTTCTATGACCACATATATAATGAAAATTCACTGATCTCATACTTAAACGAAACAAGAATAACCACTGTGTCACATTTATTTAAAATGCAATGTAATTTTCGAGAAATAAATATGTTAGACATATGTTAGACTGTTCAACTTATTTACCTTTACATATGGGGATTCATTCCATTGCAAAATTCATGTGAAAGGACCTAGTGGGTAAATTCACACTGTTCGAGAAGTCGCTATTTTTATATTGACTGCTAGTATTATTTATTACTCGTATTGAGGCTGACAGTAACAAGACAAAACCTGACAAAGGTATGATCTTCAATTGGACAAGTCAAAAACTTTAGAATAAAATCTTCCTTGCATCAGGTACAAATACTGCCAGAAGTTATTTTACCTACAAGGTAATTAAATTTACTGGATCACCTGAGACTCGTAAGACCTTGCTAATTGCTTAAACCACTTTTAACAATTTTTTGCAAATAGCCGGGGCAAGAACGACCCCTTAAAAGCTACCCTTTGCAATATTTGTGAGGTTTACCAAGCGTGCGTGTTTTGTGATACAAAGAAGAATTTTCAAGTACAAAAATAAATACAATATATACTATGACAACCTCTCATTGTAAATTTATAACACATTGTAATTTTTACCGTGAAGAATAATCGATGAATATATTTCCGTATAATAGTTTCATCCTGGTGAGAAATTGAAAAACTTAAAGCAAAAACCAAATCTAAGTACTATCTTTTGCAAATTTATAATGATACATTGAACAATATTGAATGATTTTTAAGTACTTCTTTGTACATCTTTTAACTCATCTGATGCATAACGTTGAGGCCGTTAGCAGAAAGTATTCAACGATGTTTACAAAGATAGTTACCATAAACCAAGTTACTATATCGTGTTGAATACATATTATATATATTAAGTAGTTTTAAAAATTTGATCATACTGTACAATTTCAAACTTTTTATCCGGAATAGAAAAACCATTTCACGAATACAACCATATTAATAGCCCTGAAATTGCTACAAGTTGCATGGAAAATAGTTCTTTGTTATATATAGATTTGGTCTCTCCCTCCTGAGAAAACGCTCAACCTTTCTCTAGAGGTAAAAGCTGGACAATCTGGTGAAGTAGTGACTCCGCCTGCAATCTAAGTCTGACCTTTTTAATGCTCTACCATCTAAACCGTGGTCATATCATTTTAAAAAGAATACTCGAACACTAAATGGAAACTACATATGTTTCCACTAAATATGTTTCCAGAGTATAATTTCCACTATCAGTAACTAAAGACTCTCAATGAAGAATAAGTTTGTCAGTTTTGGAGATATCTCCCTTAGTTTGAACAGTTATGAAATGTCATTCATGGTTTACCTTTAAAAACAATAGTTTATGTTTTTCTTTATATTTAGACGACTAATTTTACTTCAACTTTCGCAGTTTAGAACCACTTAGCAAATCAGTCTTCACAAAATAAAATAAAAAACTTTCAAAAATAATTAAAATTTCGGCATTCAACTTCTCAACTATGTAAGAAAGAGTAGTTATATTATAAAAACTTTCTCGAGATTTTGAAAATTAATACCTCGATAACCAGCAATGCGATTCCAATAGGAGTTTCACTATTGAGTTTGGTAATTTCTCCGTAGAAATGTTCATTCAGTGTTGGAGTATTCTTTTTAATACACATTTCCTTTACTCTGGGACTACGCAGCAGGCTTCAACTGGCGAAATTGTCTACGCTCATATTATATTGCCGTACTTCTTTCCTTAAATACTGAGCAGAGAGAAGCTCCACTTGTACTCGTTAGCATGGATTAGAACCACAAGCTTCCCGGGTACCGACTAGTATTAGGATTCTCTGTTTGAAATATCCGTTGGTATGTCACAACACTCTACTTTTATGGTGGCCAATCTGGATAAAAAACAATTACAAAGCAATCCTATCTAACACAATTACACTGTATTGACATGCATTGGTTTAATTAAGTCGGCCAGTTGCCATCCGTGCGTCTAAAATTGGTGTTTTAACATGTTTAAATACCGAGTCAATGTATCTCCTCGAAGAGCGCGCCGTGTGGCGATAGAATGAAAGTAAGTTGGTTTGCATCATTATTGACCTCTGATGCATATATATCTTGGTCTTACTTCCTACCATTTTTATAAATTATTTGATGAAATATAGCCTAATATTTGGCACACGTTGGTTAATACCGTAAAGCGTTGAATTTACCTCACCACGTCTACACCAATTACCTTAGAGATACGTGTAGCGATAGCGATTGAAGTATAGTCTATATTCTTTTAATATGTAGTGTTTCACAAATGCATAAATAAAATATTTCGGTGATAGGATTGTTGACTGATAATTTACGTTGGACTCTTTTGCTTATAGTTATCAAAAAGTTGTTTAGCTATATATTACAAACCTTCCACCTCGATGTGATAGTTGATCTCTGTAGAAGAATCACATATGCAAGTATAATTCCCTTCATGTGCGATCGACACAGGGCCGATGTATAGCGAGTTATTTTCTAAAACTGAGACAGTATCTGAAAATCTCTTATCGATTTCGAAGCTGTTGTCAAAGAGTAGAACGTCCTCAAATTCCCATTCCATTTCAAAAGTCTCTTTACTACACCCCTCTAAAAGTACAGATTCAAACGCAATGACAACACGACTGAACGTTTGGCTAGAAAAGGGTAGAAATTGAAATATTATGTAAACAAATGCTATAACATGATACACAGAAGACATTTTCGCTTTAGGCTTGTTACAGAGACGAATCTGTTGATAATTATTAACCAAAATTGCACTTTAACAGTGTTAATGGTTGCTATAGTCAGACAAAATTCGGCTTATACAAAATATATGGACGCCTTGAACATCCATTTATGAAAACTAATTAAATCAATGAGTTATGGCGCCTATAAATACGTAAGTGGTGTACGTCACAATAGTTGGCAAACAATCACATAGTCACAGCAATCATGCCCATATTTCATTTTCTCTATTTTTAAAACAGAAACTAACCGAAATGCTTCTTCTTACGATCTGCACTTTGATAAGCGTTACGCTTGGCACATCGTTTGGTAAGTGCAATACATTTATGTTAATGTTAAAGTTGAGGAAGGTTACCTCCCAGAAGTAGCAAATTAGTTTCTATTCATGTTTTGATTTTGTCTTTATAGCGTTAGGCGATGTCACTCGAGAGTGTGATCCATTACAACATATTGAGATCGGGAAGATAGGGACTGTTCAATGTTCATTTAACGAAACCTATTTTGCTGTATCCTGGTACAACTTTAAAGAACGAGAAGATATTCTACAAATCAGAGATACAGTGAAAAGTGGAGATGGTTACACTAGAGGGGAATATGACATCCACCCTAACGGTTCATTGATAATTAAGAACGTGTCATTGAAGCACGAAGCGAAGTACAGAGTTAAAAAGATAATATCATCAACGCTACCTTCTGTAAAATATATCATTAATGTGCTAACGTTTGGTAAGTACAATGTGTCTCTTTTAACAATGAGCTTAGCTCAGTACCAATGAATTTGTTTGTGTCATTCAATAACAATTAATCATACCGCTCAGACAAAGCAAACCAGACGCGTTAGAATTGTCTAGTTTAGGTTGGTGTTTACTTTGTCTTTGAAGGGTGTATTTTCCAATATTCAGGAGTATTTCCTAATATTCAGGAGTATTTCCCAATATTCAACAGAATATCAGGCATTTCGTCTTTGCTTGCATTCATAAATATTTTCTTGCAGCTTGGTTATAAAGGTCGAACAAATCTGATGTCATTCGGTTCACCATTTGTTTAATATGATTCTGTGGTAACAAGATATAATTTTGGCCGAATTGTGATTATTTCTACACACTTGACGTATGATTACGTACGTGCTTATATATGTTGGCGGCGGCAGGGTTTCTTTAGAGGACCTGCTCGCACCTAGAAATGTATGCATGGGTAACAATACTGTATGTTTAATTTTGCGCTACATATTTGATTTTGCCTCGCTTTCACATGGTTTATATTACCTGAAACCTGGGGTTGCAAATAGCGAATCCACATGAGTATCCGGCGACACCGAGAACTCACAGATTCCTAATTTAATGAACATGTTATTAAACTTCCTCGTTGAGGTGTTTATAGTTGAAAATGTGACATTTTGTCATATTTTAATATTTTAAAAAAATCAAATATTGTTACTGGTTTTGGATATAGAGTAACCTATGAGGAACATGTGTCAATAACAAAATACCCAAGATTTCATTTGTCTTTACAGTGCGACCATCGTATTCTTTTCCAGTGATTGATGAATGTGGAAATGAAAACGATATATGTTTTAAGGAAAGCAATGGTATTTCTAATTTTAACTGTTTTGTTCGAGATTCTCGTCCTATGGTCAACTTAACTTGGATGCTACGAACTAGAAATGATGATGAAAACGTGACATCCAAATTAATAATCACCAAAAATAATAACGTAACATATACGGCCCACGCTTTAACATCTTACACGCCCGCGAGGTCAAGATTGCTCTCCGTTCTTGTATGTAGCGTAGTTGGAGCATCACACGTAATCGATAACTATGAATCTATGATTATAGTAGAGAATAACGACTTTAACTTACCAAATGAAAACCCAATTAAAAAGTTCATCCAAGTGTCTTCTGCGATGAACCTTAAATGTGCGAACGATGAGTCGGAAGTACTCGTGTGGAAACGGTCACCTAATATGGTTACCGAAAGTGATGTCATTGCCCTCAGTGTTAAGCTCAAAGAAAACCATGCAGAAACGTACATCGATGGCTTTGAGTTAGGGAGTGATGGATCCTTGTTTACAACGAAGACTGAGGTGGAACACGAGGGGTTGTACACTTGTATTTATAAAAGTCATACGGCAGATTTTGAAGGGGTCAACTCATACCAAGTATTCGTTTACGGTAAGTTTTACGTAAATAATAATAGTGGGGACAAACTGTTCCAAAAGTTCCGTAATGATATCAAATCATGTTGTATACGTTAAGTTGAGAAAAATCATAACAAACGTTCAGCTTTGCATACATCATTATTTATTCAAATATCAGTCATTAACTCATATATTTTATATTTCAGTAAATCCAGTACCGTTATCAGTAATGGTAGATGGATGCCGCAAAGACCAGTATTGTGTTCTAGAAGTACAACCTGATGATTACCAGTACTTGACCTGTAGAGTAACCGGAATACGTCCGGAGGTTAAACTGGAATGGGTTCCTTTCAACAAAGACACAGCTATTTCATTCAGTGGCCAACATGCAAGAATTAACACAGATGGGGATACGTTTGATATTACACTAACGTCGATGTTTAAAATCACACAAACGTCAGGAAACAGATATACAATACAGTGTCGAATCACTGGACCAAACGCAGCCATGTTTAACCTATCCACCACATTGGATCTCCTGGTACTAAATAGTAAGTGGATAAGGCGTTGGGCGCGCATTCACATAGTACGTTTAAGCAATAACTGTGTACATCTCAAAGAAGATTTGGCTGGATACCGGTACATAGTGAAGTCCTTTGGGGGAGAGCGTGCTTAT
>JAODFY010166276.1:0-17650 GCA_027580055.1 Paracaudina chilensis | reverse complement strand
AGATAGTTATATAGCTAGTTATATATATAGTAGAAAAGATAAGATGTAATGCCTTTATATCTAACCTCATATTATTTTCGGACACCCTGGTCCTTCATCAGGTAACCCTGGTTCTTCATCCTTTTAATTGTATCAATTTGTATACACATGATGAAGGACCAGGGTGTCCGAAAATTTGTGTAATTTTATATATATTCTTAATATGAGGTTCGATTTAAAGGCATTACAAGTTGTTCTTATCTTTTCTACTATTATTTATTGTCCAACACATGATTGCATATTCTCGACATATTCTTCAATTCATGCACTTTGCACCATTTGAATAAATGATACCGCTTGGTTCTATATTATCCAACGATAACAATCGTGAAAAGTGTAGCGTAGTCAGTCGTCCTCTGTGGCAGATGTATCCGTGTTGTAAAGATTTGAAACAAAATCGTGACGTCAAAATTAAGCACGTGGGTTTAAGTTAATTTGTACAAGAATGTACGTATAATGGTCTATTGACTGTAGGCCTCTTTCTCTTTGGCAAATATGGCCAATGAAGTGCGATTGAGTGATGTAGGTCCGGCACGGGCACATGGCAAGGCAAGAGACGATTCCCCTACCGTTCGGACGGAACCGTCGTTGAAAGGTAGCTTGGAGCTTCTTAAGGTGGCCCTCCATTGGGTGGGCGGAGCCAAAGCGAGGTACTGGCAAATGAGTGTACGCTCCCTCCACTGGGACGTCGAGAGCACCGCCATATGAGAGCCATGGTGGGCCCAACCCGTATCGGCGGTCGATGAGCCACCGCATGCGCCTAAAAGGAAACGTATATAAAACAAGGCAGAATGTTGTGGTCGGACGTTTTTAACATTATTTCTCAACCTTTAATGCATAACATATGTTGTATTTCTTGTAGCGGTACACATTACCATGTCTTTTACACAATATAGTTTGCACTTTACAGTGAAGGTAAATCAAGTTAGTGAAAACGTTTAAAATTTAACGCCTGGTCACTATTAACGTGTCAAGCGTGTACATTTCGATCATGGAACACCACATCTCACTCGGTCCCCAGGATATATTCTAGCAGGCTGCCCCAATCCGGCGCTCACACTATTGTACTACGCAGGTACCCATTTATACACATGGGGGAGAGAGGCAATGTAGGTTAAGTGCTGTTAGACTATAATAAAGTTATTGGTCTCACACATATGGCGCTATCAAGTCTGACAGTACATTTAACCAAAACTATATTGCCGTTAGACCATAGTACAGTTCTTGGTTACAAACATACGGTGCTATCAAATCTGACAGTACCATTAATCGAGGTTTTATTGCTGTTAGGCTATAGTACAGTTATTGATCACACATATATAACCCTATCAAGCAACGCGATTGGATGACTCACGTTTTACCAGGTTTTCGTTTTACTATGGTGATGTTTGCGAAAATGTTCCATTTCCTTTTGATGTAGGCGTAATCTAAATATAACGAAACTGTAAAATCATGTAAAATATTTGCATTTTGTAAACTTGCTATTGCCGCAATATTTACATTGCAAAAATCTGCGGAATTGGTGATTCTCCATGGATATGTTTGGAAATTTGTACCGTGAATATCGTGTGTAGTCAAATTAAACGTAATTGTAATACAAAATGTTCTGTCATGGAGATTACTCACTGTTATATATACACCGAAGTATTATATTAATGTCGATTGATTGAAGGGAATATATTACTAACTAAAAAAAAGGAATCTACAACCATGAATGCAAGCATGTGTAATTAATTAGATAAATAGTTTTAGAACTTCATAAATGTGTAAGTACAAATCTGTAAGTTTGCTAGACTATTAAATTTCAGCTGTTATGATATTTGTTTCATATTTCAAAGCGGCTGCTATTTTAAGAACGGATACTTTTATTCAAATATTACTTTCCTAAATAAATGGTATACCGAATTAAGATCGAATATCACCTAGGCCTATTGGTTTTCAAGGAAACTGATAGCACGCATTCAGTGGCCCACCGGTAGCTGCTTGGTGGTAGCGGCATACTTCGGTGGTTGTAATGCCATCTGTGACAAGATGGTGGTTTGTCTGTCACGGTCACGGTTACGGGAATCAACCTTTAGGCCAACGGTCCGCCGACGAACTACGGTACGTTACAAAGACGTTGGGCCCCTTTCTTTACTATCGGGCCAATCAATGAGAGATTATGATCCTGAAGAGCAAATATAACGAGCACTAATTAACCACTCAGTCACTGAACATCAGGCATGAGGTTATTGATCACTGATAAATGGGAATGTCATGCTGTGTAGCATTCATTCTTAATAAGCTAACTTGCCTATATCAATTGTGTATATAAAATGGTTTCTTAAAATTAACGAGGAACTAGACCGACACGAAGGTATAATGGGCCATTTGTTGTGTACAATTGGTTGCGTGTTTGTTTTGTCAACTCAAGTGTTAAAATTATTAACTATATTTTACCCAAATCACTTAGTTTTGAGGTATACATGGACCGAAGAGTTTGTTTCGGTATGGTGGTGATTTGAAACCCCCACACATAGGAGAAAGGGGATAATTTTTGGATTGTCCGATTATTTGAGATATGTTGACCAATTTGACCAATCTGACCAATCTGACACTTACCACTGACCTGTTATTCGATTAGCCATCCGCGAATATTTTGCAGCAGTACAATTGGGCTAAATATGTCCGTCGTCACTTACGTTACATTTATGAAAACTTAACTTTGTAACTGAGTGCCATACAAGCCAAATCTGGATTGAAGATTATAGGCCTTTGGTTAGAAACAATTATCTACATAGCGGTCAAAATCACGGATAGGATTTTTAGCTAACCAGTAGTTTTACATTTGCTTGATTATTCCATTAGACCATTGTGTTTACACTACGCTTGTCTTTTACGTCGAGTGCATTGCGTCTGCGCGCACCATTTCGTATAACATATTCACTTTGGAATTCTCTATTATAAATACGCTTCGCCACTGTGTAACATGTAGAATACATGAAAATATCACAATACACACACACATACATATATATATATATATATATATATACATATATATATATATATGTAATATATATAATGTAATCATGGTTGTCAAAGACAATATATACTGAATTGTAAAATATGCGATAAGCCAAATCAGGTGTGATCAATTTGGAGCATATCTCATCGCACATCAACTAACAATGTATAAAAACGCATGTCTTCTATATTTTATACAAACTGTAATTTACATGCAACATGATCCCAGTAGCAATGCCCCAAAAGACACATCACTCTTGTACTATAATTCATTCCTGACAATATATTCCTGATTCATGTCAGCAATATGTTTTTCACACGTACAAAAGGTACTCAAAATAAACTGAAAATATTCTGAGGTTATGAAAAAATGAAAATAATAAGTCTAAATATTTCTTGAATTTACGTCCATTTTTCACTTTCTAATAAATGTTAATTGCAGTCCTTGGTTTTGTGTATATATTTAGGCGTGACCGGACCCCCGGGACAATTCCCCCCGGACATTTCCCACCCGGACATTTCCCCCGGGATATTAAAGTTTTATTGGGGCGTGGGGTTGGAATCAGTGGTTAGGGTGGAAGGGAATTGCCCCGGGTTGGGGGGGGGGGGGGTGTCCTATAGAACCATATTTAGGCATACACCATCATCAATTCCTTTCACCAAGAAACTTAGGTGATATGTATGAGACATGCAAGTCCTATGATTTATAGTTTACTTTTTCGGTTATGTTTAACTCATTCCAATAGACAATATAGACAATTTCGTTGTAAATGCCCAATTAATATTGCCCAGAATTTCTTCATATAGTCCGTGTATCTTAGCTTGTGCCTCTATTGTAAATTATCGAACAAATATATATGAAAATCGTCATAACCTGTATTTTAAAAAGTTGGTTAACTTAATGTAAAAAATGTATATATGAGCTTATTGTAGTACCTTTAATTGCCAAGTTATTATATAATATAGTATAATTCGGTAAGATATTAGTGTAACAGTTTTGTATAGATAAATACAGTAAAATGCTTGTAACAATTACATGTCGTTATTTTTCATCTACTTTGTCCAATCTACGTTGTCTATCTTAATTAAGTATACGATCTATATAGTTTTTCACAAATGTCTTCATGATTTTTTTTCACGATGATTGTATAAGTGCTTAATTGCTACAATTGATGAAAATTTTCCTTTCTAACGTTTTTTTTTTTTCGTACGGTAAGCATAGAACGCAATGGGAAATACTTCGTCATTTCTGGAAAAGGGTGAAAAAAGTACAAAATCCGTCTTTTCGGGAGGGTTTCCAGAAATGAAGAAGTATTTCCAGACCCGTTACTTACCTGTTTTCTGCAGTAGGTCCGCCTACTGGCACGCGCGACTCGTCACAGTGCTTCCAACGGGAGCTTTCCGCCAGCAAGCGAGCCCGGAAAACCATCCAGGGGTTACGTCACATCGGGATGTGTTGAGAAAATGTATCCAAATAACATATTGCGGGCGTAACAGCAGTGGGAAAGGGTCATTTCTGGAAAAGGGTGAAAACGTACAAAATCTTTTCCGGCGGGTTTCCAGAAATGACAAAGTATTTCCAGAACAATTATAGGAGGATAGCACAATGAAGCTATCAGAATATATCAGAACTAGATGAATATATGTACATCTCCAGGATAGTCATTTGTCTATGTGCTCGGAGCTTCTATAATACAACTAAAACACGCAAGCCGATTGCATATTTTAAAAACCAAACATTTCACATTGAGCAAGATAAAATATTTCTACTTTCCCTTTTTAACATAATAATTATACGTACTTTATGTTCGACATGGTCTTATGTGGAATTAAGGAATGCATGAATTGGAAAATATTCTTGATATACTCGGATACTAATATGACAGGGTTACGAAAAAGTATTAGCCTAACTCAAATAGATGTGTAATTTAATTCGTTATTATTTACTTTAGTAAAATAAGTAACCGATATTATTTTAATACTACTTGGGCACAGAACCTGATCATTAATAAAACTGAGACCATGTGCTAATTACTAAAATACTAAATCTTCAACCACAAACGTTGCAAAACATCAAACATGCCAACATAGGTATTTCCCCCTAAAATCTATAACAATAATTAATCACTTCAATCGGTTCAATAACCATCAATCAATCATAGATAAGACACATCCCCAATGGACAAAATCATTTACAAAGTTTGATTATCACGAATAATTTGAAGCATAGAATTATTGTCCCGTGAGACTAAACGAATATTTTGTATTATGAAATGATTATCACATGAGAATAAACAATTATTTTGTAGCATAAAATGGTTAATACGTTAGGCTGAAGGATTAATTTATTGCATAAACGGATTATCTCGTGAAGTGAAACGAATATTTGGTATCATAAAATTATTATCAACGTAAGACAGAACTTGATCATAAAATTATTATCACGTGAGGCTAATAGAATATTTAGTATCATAAAGTGAACAGAATTTGTGAGTTTTACAAAAAAAGTTATCATTGAATCTAATTTATTGAATCACAAATGTGTCAATGCCCTGGCATTGGGGAAAATAAAACATGGTCGACTGTGGACATCACCGGTTACAGGAATACACACGGAATCCCACGAATACGCTCGTATATTTGTATTCGGCAGCATCACCAGAAATGTCCACTTTGGAGCAAATAGCCGCCAATTTGGAATAAGGCGCAATTTTTGCCCACCGCATGACTTGGCGATTGGCCCTGCGCTTAGTTGCGAAAAGTACAGTCCCACCCAACAGAAATCCAGTCAGGGGGATATATATATATATTTATATTTACTGAACTTTATTTAAACCACTGAACAACATACAAAAAAATACATACGATCGGCAGGAATAAAACATAAGGTGGATCAGGAGTTCCACATGAAAGCTACTTAAAGCTTGTGATGAGTGAAACCCCAAAATATAAATAAGCAAGTTAATTACGAAGAAAATGAATGAAAAAGAAGTACCGACACCCCAACCTTTGCCCCCCCCCCTTCCAAAAAAATAAGAGAAATGGGACGCAAACATGTTTACTAAACTACTTCAACTACACGTGTACATTTTTCATTCATGAGATCTCAAAATAAAGGAGGTTTTGAAGCAAGGTTTTTACGCTACGCGCCAACCGATGGTGGAGCTCCGCTTAGATGGTGTTACGCAGGTAACGCCTATAGTATTTTTCAATTGCTTATGTTGCAATGGTTAAATGGTATATAATTAAAAGCAGCCTTTTGTATGCAATTAATTGTACAGACTTCCAGCTGTACAATATGCCGCGACTTGTCCATGTGACAGGGAAACCATGTAAAAATGTGTCTAAAAACCAGTTCTAATTGACCCTTTTTTGCGTTTTAATATGTTAAACATATACATACAACTGACTTACTGTAGGCCTACAAGACCTGGGAAGTGCCATTTTCCGGTAATCAGGAGGCAGTTTCGCGCCAACCGATGGTGAAACTAGCAATTGGTGGCACTTTTTTGCGTCTAGCCAGGTTTTCTTTCGAAAAAATCCCCGTAGACCCCTCCACCATTTCAGTCAGTGGATTCGCAATTTTGGACTCCACCTCAGAAATCCTGTGCGCGCCACTGTAGCAAACTGGATAAGAATAACAACTGCCAGTCGGTAATTAATTTCAACTACATTAGTACCTCATATGTCCACCGTTATCACAATAACCTATGTTTGTTCTAACAGCAAAACTGCATTACTATATATAATGCAATACACATCACGCGACACAGATGAGGCGACATTTTATTTAAAAAAACAATGGAAGATTGCTCTTAATATGAACTACAAATATGTGTTTACATCACATTGCACCGTGACCCTCCCAAATAAATTTTGAACCAAGCACTTTAGGATCATTCGGTATACACAACTTCTAGCCAGAGACCACGGATTATTCCATATAAGATGTAGAGATTCCCCTGACATGAGCAACAGATGATAAAACAAATTCTTTTTCATCAAAGAGCTATACCTTCCAGATCCCTTAAACGAGGTCAAAATGGTTCCTGAGATTTCTGAAATTCCATAGTAGTAACGATATGGTACATCGGCACATGTCACACTACATACACACACACATATATACATACATACACACACACACCGATACTTTACCTATCTGAACTAACTAAAATGGCGTCATAATGATAGAACATTGCGATGATTTCTATCTTTGAAATCTTGGTTGTGTGTCTGTTGATGGAATATTTAATGGAATATGATGAACTTGCGATCACGCCTATTCCCTGTCTGTATGACAATAATGCCCATAGGGGGATGGAAGTACCTGGACCCGTGGACTGGGAAATAAAAATATGTCCACCTCGAACAACTTCTTCGTTGTGGACTGTGGATGTCATTTATGACGAACAATTTAGTTGAAGACAAGACCAAATACAAGATAATTTTAAAATGCACATGCATTACAACAATAAGCAATCACTAGTGTCGTGGAGACCTCATTCAACAGCGCAAAATAACCTACATATAGCTACATAAACCTGCACCGTGAAACTGTCTGATTCATACAGCCAACACTAATGCAATGATAACACAATACGTCTTCCTGGACGACCGAGCCCAAATCATTTACTGTATGCTATATATATGTCCATGTAGAAAATGCAATACATTCTCAAATAATTTTGTTAAATTTAATGATAAGATAGTAATGAGTTATACTCGCAATTTTACGTCGGATTCCATATGATATAAAAGCAAGTTGACGTGACGCCAATAATCAAAGTAGAGTTAATGTAAAATGTGATTAATTCACGTCACAGGATAGGAGAGAGGATCGAGTAAACGTGTGATCTGTAGTATCTAATTATCTTAGAAAGGATATTCGAGTGTCTGTTTCACTGGCAATACGTGATGCAGAATGCCTAAATCCAATAAACATCAAAGAAAATACAAAACTTTAATTCCGCTGTCAAAATACGTGTTTGTTTTCGCATTATAAATAAATCAATAAATAATTGTTATGCCTTATGTGTTCTTTAACGTTTATGTTTAAACTTCATTCACTTCATATATACAAACTCTACAACACAATATAACGCTACATGCAAATGGTTAACATTGGATTTGATAGGCTGTGGCTTAATTTGTTGTTGATGGCGTAAACAAGCTCTTTTATGGGATTACCTGTCACTTCTAGAACAAGAAAAGAAGTTACGATTTTGAAGTGCATGTATACGAACGTAATACCATGTACTGTAACCAAATTAGCACTTTTTTGTAATTACCAGTCTATCTGAGCTAGTAATACGGCAGCCCCACATAGCAGAAGTGAAGCCTCTGGATAAAATCGCTATCATGTAGTTAGTATGGTTAGGGTATATATTGTATGGTGTGATATAAACATCAACTGTTGTTATTGTCGATGTATACTGGTACAGTATATCCCATGCTACAAGATAAATATCTTCACCACTGTAACTATGCGGTATAGAAACAAAAAGCCACAGCAATACAATGGTCGTACATGAAAGGAAATCGGTTGGTATTCAACAAGAAACAGATGAAAAAACATTTGCCTTAGAAATAATTATGGTTATTGTTTATTTAATGTAGTTTTATTTAGTTTTAATGGTGATTAAGAAGTCGGATGATTTCTGGATATCTATGTAGGGAAAACTAACAATCTTGGGCAAAACTGTTGGGATATCTTCCCCAGGCACATCAACATTTTATAAGCCTAAACTGAATATTTGTGACATCTATCAACCCCAATCGTTTATCAGCGCCCCCAACATATGTCTACAATTTAACGTACCCTTTTCAGACAATCTGGTTCAATACTGTACGGACACTTGGCATGGCAACAGCAACAATTACTGTTATCACTCCCCAAGTTAATAAGGAAGACACCAATGCAATGTTGTTTCCTAGAGAAAACATTATGTGACCTAGGGGGTGTCCCAAGGAGTTTTGCCCAAGATTGTCTAAGAAAACAGAAATCTACAACAACTCTCAAAATGGCAACAAATTTGGTGCTCGAAGTAATCGAATTTGGATCAAACCCAGATATGAAGTTGGATTTTGTTGTTGGAAACATTTGAATCTCGTTTCCTAAAGAAAATAATGGTGAACAGAGATTATTTCAACACTGAAAAAACGTGGATGTCGGGCTGAAAGGAAGCAATGAAAAGGGAAATGGGAACGGATAAAAACAGGAGAGAGGAAAAGGAAAAACGCACAAAAAAGGGGGACAAAAAAGAAAAGAAACGCCCAGATTAGGGGTCAACATGAAATGGCTTAATACATTAATATAGTTTGCGGTCCTACAGCATCAATGTGATAAACAAATATTAAAGTATAATTATTCTTTTTCGTATGTGTTTTCAGATTGGATCTTACCCCTAACGTTTCTCGAGAAACTTTTTCATGGTTGTGTTTCCTTTTTTCAAGTCAATCATTGAAAATCTCTTGGTGACAATTCAATAACATCATGCTTCAAGGTGACTTAAAATTCAAGGAGAATAAAACAGACGGTGATAAAATTTCAGTCAAACTATCTCTTCAAATTCTAGTGCCTCAAGCTCTATCTCATATGACTGTAAGCTAACCAATATCAATATCATATGAATCAGTGGTTATACAACAACATCTTAAAGAAAGATCGTATCATATATTTCCCGTCTTTGACATTCTAGGCACCTTGACAATAATCTTATTACTGTCACCAGGCTATCGTCACAACCACCCGGGACACACGAATCTTCATATTGCTTTGATGTTTGCTCTGTACTTTTATCAAATATTGTTGATCATATCTCAAAGAACTATCATGTCGAAAATAAGTCAGCGCATACACCAAGTAACTCACAACTAACCTGTTGACGGCACGTCGACATATGAAATTGCCACCAGACCGCGGATAAGACACCGACCCTACCGAATGGGAAAATGTTGGGATTGCATCATGTTTTTCATATATTTTAGCAAGTCTAAAAACAGAATACTTTCTAAAGTCTAAAGCGAGTACCTGTTTTGGGAGGAATGAAAGTCATTCATCAGTGAAATTGAAACAGTATGAGCAAACAGTATCCCAGAGGAAAAGGGGGAAGCGCTAGTAACCGCATGTGACCTCCATTCATCGTAAAACTTATATACTTCTGAGGAATGCAGCTGCAGAGGTAACTCAGTACGACTGGCTGTAAAATAAACCTCTAATTACTAGTCTAAAATCTAACTAACACCGGTTATAATTGTATGTCACTCTTTAGAATATCATTTTCAGCATGAACATTTATTAAATATGAAGATAGTTTCCCCTGGTATATCTACCTTTTCTTTGTCCATTACATGACGTCACTTTTGTAGAATCTACATCGATCGCATTACCATCTGTAATATTAATCTCAATATCATCGGATTTCATCGCTGATATTGCATATTGTTTGCTGCGAGATTTTTCACCAATAAATTTGAATTTCATCCAACATAAGAAATGCATGTTTGGAATTGATATGTAGTACATTTACGTGCGACCTGTAACCTGGTTACTCAATAAAATATGTTAGATTCTTTGGAATGTAGTCGTTACGAAGGGTTGCTATATGTGGAGTATCATTAATTAAGTGTCCGACTGAAGTTTGACAGTAGTATGTCTTGGTTAACTATAGTTAGGATCAATGCAGTATTTAAATGACCGACCATTTCAGTTGATCTGCCCGAGGTTTCGGCAAGAATTAGTAGATATAATTTCACAAAAGTCACATCGCATCAAAGAACTGCGAAAGGATGGCTGTCGCTTATACGTCACTCATCCAGTATGTAGTACACACGCTTCAATCAACGCTAAAACGTTTGACCGAAGTAGCCGGTAAATATATCCTCTATTCTGATAAATTAAATAATGTCAACAAATGTGTTCCTGTGATGGCATAAGGGAACAGTAAGTCTGGACTATACTAATAAGATAATGATTGTCACATTTTGGTTCCATCCTAGAAAGTAGAATATCTAAGAACACGATTGTAAAAAAAACTATATTTATATAAACGATTTCGTAAAAAAGGATTTCGTAATTATCCGATAGGGGATAAAGGAATTTTAGGTCACAAACACCAAAACAAATTAATGGAATGGAGCAATAAACACAATGATTTGTATGATGTTTTTACATTTTTACGTCATATTGGAACATGTTACGTAAATTACGTGGTTCTTATTGGTATTATTTTTTATGTAGGCAACTACCGGTAGCTCATTAAAATTATTGTACATCACTATCAATTGGCCCGTTTCCTCCCGGTTTCTATACGCTATTGCATATAGGATGCTATTAATGTTTTGTTGTTTATATATAGAATAACATCTCAGTGTCATTCAATTTCAAAGTGATTACGGCATTGCGGACAAATAAATTATAGACGAAACCATACGACAACTGAGAGGTTGATAGCTATGGGAAGAAATAACAATGGAACGCGAAGTCATAGCAATAACGAGTTCGTCTGAGGAGCGTTAGAGGATATCCAAATAAAACGTGGGGCAAAGAAAAACTCCGTCCATTTGCTTGAATTGGCATTAAACGTCTAAAAAGCTTTTAAGGATTATCAGTGCATCAGCCTGGCTCACATTTGTTTCTATTTCACTTAACATATTTACAGTTAAAAACATTAATACTGATCACTCGCACAGGGTATAGTGCATGGGGTGACATTGAGATTAGATGAGATAGCACATTTATAAAATATACAACATAGCATCCACAGAAAAGACCATGTCAAAAGGTAGTTTACAACAACTGCAACATCATCATGTTTAAAGTTATGTTATGCAATAGTGTTTCTTTGTCTACACTTTATTTCCACATCTGCATTTGACTGTGTCTGCCTTCTTTACTTGAGACTTTGAGAGTAGGCCATCGTATACGGTCGTAGATCAAATGTATCTTACTAGGCCTGTGTTCTTGTGGTTATCAGAAATGATAATTATTTCATATTGTTTATTTAGCAAGTATTCTGCCGTTATTCAACATACATTTAATAACAAATGTTAAACGAAAACGCCCGAGAGATATTCGAATTTATTAAAATGTTTATCAATCCTTATTACAAAATAAGATGTTTCGTTATTGCAGCTGTCAAACGAGTTTCTGAACGAGTTTCGATAACAACCACTTGACAGTGAATGTTCTGGTGACTGACTGCAAATAATGGTATTGATGATATTTTGATTGATGAAGGGGGCTTCTGTAGCACTGTAATAAAAACATATGCGGCGATGAATGTTAATTGTAATCGCCTTGCATAAAACAAATAGTTCATATGGTATCCACATACATTTCCCCATGTTGTTGCGGTGGTGCCCGTGGGTTACACTTTTCAAGGAGCAGGATACATTTTAAAGCTAATTTTAAGTTAACTTTGACACCAAAATATTTTTACTCGGACTTTGAGTATTTACTTTTACTTAAATGACGTATTTTTATTTCATTGTGCTGAATTTCATTGTGCCGAGTTATCGTCACTACCTTTAAACACTGCATAGTCTAATATGATTTTTTTATATAATAAAATGGCTCAGCATGAAAATACAAATGATCAAGGGTACAGCTAAACTACAATGTACGTTTGGATTAGTTTGATTTAACACACGTTAATATTTTCATGCATCACGCTAATTTAATCACTAATTTTATAACGCTAAATTGGAAGCATTAAATCCAGGGCATGTAAAATGCATATCCCCCCGTACGTAGCAACTACATAGTGCCGTTGCAATCGGTTCCGAGTAAGCAACGAATCACCGACACTTAACCGTTTACAAAATGTGCACCAGTAACTGTAAATTAGGTGTGTTATATCTAGCTTACATTTAATTAAGTAATTAAATAGGTTATCATCGTTTATTATTAATTACTATGTTACATACTTAGGAAGCAGTTAATCCTAAATTAATGAAAATAACGTGTGATAAAGATAACGTGTCTAAAATAAATTCGAATATATTCCAATTAGATCAATTACGTGTTATTTGTGTCATTTAAGACCAACTTTTAGAGAAATTGCAATTTGCGGAAAATAATAAAATATTATAAAAAAAACTATGTATATCGGCGTCAGACTGTCCACACATGTTTTTAATATTACCGCCGCATATGCTATTAAAGGGCGACTGAAATGTAGGCCTATGTACCATAGAATGAAAAATTGTACTGATCCAACACCACAACACGATTATATATATGCTACATTGCGGTGATTGATGAGAGAAAGCATGTAGCGTACATCCATACCTACATCACGTATAGCTTAAAATAGTTTGTTGAAATTGTTGAATCAACAGAGTTTGCTATAAAAAATAATAAAAATTTAGAACGAAGGGTATATAGTTGTGTTTTCACGTTTGTATAGCAATAATTAAATGACGTGAAGTTATTCACTATTTTTAAATTTCTTACTGAATTATACTAACCTATACGGCATTTTAGTGCGTAAACAATCTGTGTGAGCCTTGCTCTTCGTACCCTTCTCGATTACCCACAATCCGTTGCACCAACAACCGTTAACAGTTTTACTGGGTAACATTGGTATTAAGGTTGTCACATACGTTTGGCAGTTTTTGCACAATATTTTATTAAATTTGTCATAGCCTAACAATGCCCAAGTGCATCTGGGTAAAATTTTACCCAGAGGTCAAGTATCTTTATTGCTCAGCTATAAATAAAGTTAATCATTTGGACCGATACGTTTCATTTGTAATACTTTGTGACATAGACTTCCTTTTACAATTTCCGATGCCTTTTATTTGTCGACCAATTTTTTATCAGGGATTATTATATTTATTTGTTTTGAAGAAAATCATTTTTTCAAGAGACTGCTTTAAATTAAATGCTTTCAAAGAGAAATTTGCTCGTCTGGTTGCACTCAATGTTCTGTTCATTAACCTACATCTGCGAGGTGTTGCAAATTACCAGGCCAGAGGATACCAACCATCCCCAAACCCATTGCCAATAAATAAAGAAGATATACACCACCATGCATTTTATTGCATATGGATTTATGCATATTATAATACGAAACAATTGCAGAAGTTCCAAACTATCACCTGACTTTCTACCCAAATTAGGCTTGCGGTAAATTGTTCTATGTTATATACAGTATAACTTCAATATACATCTTGTCCAGCGAGTCCCACAAATCATCTTCAAAATGAGCTAACGTGCTAACGCAACAGGTTTAAACGCTTGCTTCTTACCCTAGAGGGTTTCAGTTCTGATATTATCTTCTTTCAATTGAAATCACTCACTGGAAGTCTTCTATAGGTAATTATATTTGAGAGACGACTTGGAGGCACCAATTTAGAAATCGTTATTAAATTGCGGTGGACAACAAATGTATGTAACTTAATCAATTACCAGTTAAGCCAAGTGAGCAAGCCGGCGTTAATAATTCACAGTGGGCTTAAATTGCAAGCAACGGCGATGTCGTAGCGTGTTAAATGATGTACCAATCATAAAACCAAAGGTGAACTTGTCCGTTTTTCTCCTGTGAATGAAATATGGCATACGTATGCAGAAAGAAAACTATCACGAGATATGCCGTTGAAAGGTATTCGGTAAAGTTGGAACATGAACAGCTAGGCCTCCGGAAGGTGTTGTTGAGTGGTTCTAATAAATGACATGTCGCATCCAGAGATATCTTCTATCAATGAGTAAAGCATCACGTCTAGCTTCAATAGCAAGAAGTTCGTTGGTAGCACAGGGAAAATGATGATGTTTTAGTTTCATGAATTTGCTTTAGCCTCAACCACATTTAATGACTATAATGTAGGATATTAGTGTAATATTACCAGATCATTTCCCACGACTACTGTAGTTACTGTGATCTTGTAGCTTGTAATATAAACATCCACTGTTGTTACTGTGGATGCAAACATCATTGTACAAGATATATCGTTACAACTGTAACTACAGTGGATAACGAAACGAAATCCACAGTAACAACTAACAATGGTCGTGGAGGAAAATCAGCTGGTAATTAAAGGGACTATATCACGAAGGAAATTCTGAGGGGTTTTGCCAGTCAGGCAAAACTCATAGATCTTTAAGCTCATTGACTTAAAACACACATTTTTCTTCATAGCACTTGAATATTGAACAAACATAACTGGGATACTCCAGGATGTGGTTCCTGATTTGGGGTTGAATTTATTCAGGTGAAAATTGAGGTTTAGCAGCTTAATGATTGGTGATTAATTATACGTCAGACATTATGTCTCCAGGAACGTTTGTTCCGGGGGTGTTATGTTAACCTCGGCCTTCGGGGTCGGGCAGAGCCACTGAGACCCGATTCTAGTGTCGAAGCCGTGTAGTTTTAAAATGGGTAATGGGTAAGTATGGTTTTAAGGTGTGGGTAAACCTTCAACGAAAGTTATTTTAACGCGCGCGATACTCGCAAGATTTAAACACACTTCATCTGTCGGTTACTGTATTCCTGTATTTTTTGTTATTGTAAGAAAATGTTATTCAAATATTATATTTTTCTTACTTTTTGCAGGTAATTTAATATCTGTCTTATTTTGTGGACTCCTATTCATTGTAGTGAGTAAGTTAAACTATTACTATTTTCCCGTTCATTTAACTTAACATTTGTTAATTAGTTTCTGAACCTGAGCGGATTCACGGTGTGATTTGTCAAACCTACAACAAACCGCCAGCCAAAAAAAAAAATTAAAAAAAAATAAAAACCAGTATTCTTCGCATCTAATGCTCTTTATTAGAAATACGGTCTGCTAAATTCATATTAGCTTTATCAATTGTACTGACGGAGGTACTTATTTAAGAGGAAATTACACCTGGCCTTTGGCGTGCATGGATGTATATGTAGATATTTGACTATTGAATCAATGTTTGATACTTCCCACAGAGCAAATCTATACGTAAAATCAATGACCAAACCCCCAGGCGGGAACAACCGTGCGTTCCAGCTGGCCGTAAACAGGTTAATAACTTCAACGTTAATCGCGGTTGGCGTACTTTTAAGGAAACTGATAGTATATGTGTCTACATCACCACGAAATAGATGAATATATCAGATTTTACTGAATTAAAGACGATTGGCTGCAACTGTTATGAATTGTAAGCATTACACGTCCGCATCTATCTAAAAAGATGCAAACAAAATACAGCTGTCGAGGTATAGTTAAGGTACATGGATGGCGCTAGGTTTTACCCGGCTGGGGGAGGGGGGATAGCTTAGACAGGAGGGTAGACATTCACATCATAGTATCACCTGGCCACATTCGTTAATAATATAAAGGCGGCCCCATACCACAGATCGCAGAAAACAGCATGACGAGGACAGAGACATCAGCGGGCGTAGCGTGCTGAAAATTGTATCAATTTAGCATGCATTAATTCAGCATGATAAATTACTTATATAAAATATATACTCATTACTGTCCACCACCCCCCCCCCCAAAAAAAACTAAATTATATGAATTTTGTCAGCCTCTCAAGCCTACCCTCTAATGATCTACCACGCCTGTATGGTATGCATATTGGTATATTGATACATATATATGTGTTGGAAAACCACAATTTTTAAATATTGTTGCATGGCAAACAGAAGACACACAGTGTATAAAAACGCACCATTTTGTGTTCACTGATTGTGTTTATTGATTCGCCAAATAATGATGGCCATTCGTACATACTTAACTTATACATTACCATGCTGGAAACGTTGGTTGACGGTAGCCTTATATGAAGGAAATGCACAGGCGGAAATCCCACTGAGCGCGAAACGCTCAATTTTTGGTCTTGGGGAAGTTGGATAAATATCGGGGCGCCCGACATCTACCCGAAACTGAGTTTTAACTAGGAAATTAAGACGATTTTGCATAGATTTTGCTGACTATTTTAGAAGGATTGCACGTGAATTATGAAGAAGTACGATGACTGCGTAAAAAAAGTAAAACCCCAAAATAATAGGATATCTGATGACAGATAATATATAGAGTATCGTTGAGTTTCCGCCGACCTATTCATTTATTTTTTCTAATGCTCTCAATCACTGAAAGGAAGATCAAAGACTTGCCAAATGAACGGGAAAGCACTCAAAAGCGCAATGACATGCATTTGCGAACTATGTTTGCAGTCGTAAACTGTACAAAGATTTTTTTACATTTCATGCCGAAGGCAGATATAATTTATGCAGTCATGTTTGTGTACGTATATGTGTGTGACACGTTCATACTTGGTATGTATGAATATTACTCATAATGAGTACATGGTTCACATTGTTTTGGTACATGTCAGAGGTCATCTGAATTCAACACAGATGAGCTGCTAAAACTTTGTAAAGATGTTAAGTCAGCCATTCTTGATGCAGGTCAGAGTTTATTTGAGGTAAAAAATGAAATGTTATAAAATGTATGTAGTTTTGGTACTTTTAAACTTGTAAACACGACGGAAATATCAACAATATCTGGGCAGAACAAGTTCATGCGTAGTATTTATGTTCACCATAATAAGTAACCGATTCTTATTGTTTTTATGTAGAGGTCAAATGTCATATGATGTCAACATAGGTAAATCACTAAA
>JAODFY010166275.1:0-25516 GCA_027580055.1 Paracaudina chilensis | reverse complement strand
ATAATATAATATAATATAATATAATATAATATAATTTAATTTAATTTAATATATTATATTATAATATAATAAAAAGATACACCAGACTACACTACATGATTATAAATAATTAATTTTGTATAGTAAATAATGAAATACTGAGAGATGACTATAGCGCGTGAAGCGCGAAAGAATTGGGGCATATTTATATCAGACTCGGACAACTGGGAAACAAATTCGGGAAAATATTAAACTGTAGAATACTCTGTGAAATCACTGATTACCCACACAAAATACCAGTAGCTCTGCCCAAAACATTTGGGGCCAGACTGCCCCTGCCCTCCGCCTCGCACGCCTATAAATAACATATAGGTACCCGCAATGGCTTCTTTGGAACAACTTGTTCTGTCAGCTATATCCATCGCAATATATCTTCCGATGAAGATGGTCAGACAAATCCGTTGGTCTCACTTTTAACTGTGAAAGTTTAATTGCTTTACTGTCAATCCTACCCAGATATTTTTCTTTTAAATTAAAATTCAGAATTAATTTATTATTACAAACAATGCCTAACAATAATATTCTTGCCAAGATAGGAATAAATAAACTTACAACAAATTAGTCGACCTTTCTCAAATCACGTTTTCTACAATGCCCAGTTTCTTTTTTATAGCAGAAACATTAGAACAATAGTTTGGTATTACGTAGTCACATATTCTAAACATATTCTATACAATTTTAAGATAAATTTACAATTATTATAACTAAAGACCAGCGTGTTCACAATAAATTATCCTCGGTGTCATGGTAATCGGCTAGCCTGTTCAAAATACCAGTTAATCTGAGATTTAAAACCATCTTAGATATAACTACTTAGACGTATGATCATCACAGCCCCCTCCCTTGAAATGTAGGAGATTAATACAATAGTATCTGGTCAGAGATTCGTTCTTCCAACCCAACATACACCTAAATATTCGATCAACACCACGTACACTCTTAATTAGGCCATTTACTAATTCAACAACGAGGTTATAACAAAATGCGTTCAATTAGTCTGCCGACAAATCACAACCTTAATTAATAAACCTCTCGTTGTGTTTTGCTCTCCACGAAAACACGTTGCGCCTTTTTGTTTTTCGCTACCAACAGGCTAGGAATTACTTAGTCATTGTCTAGAAATGCGCCCGAAAAGGTGAATTTTCAACGTTTTTTCATCGTTTTCCTGTAATAAGTAGTTCCTAGCGTGTTTACCGAAGACATCGTTAAAGTCATTACAAGGTCAAGAGTGAAATATATTGAGACAACTGTACATGGGCGTCCAAATTCAACAAGATTGCGTGCGATTGAGGGGAAATTGTTGGAACTTTTCCCCCAAAGTATGATAGCATACTCGTTTTGGGTTAACCTTCAGAAAATTCATTAACATGAATGACTGGCATTGACCACGGCATTGGCTTGCTTCACAAATAGGTTTGGGCATTGGGATCAAGGCAGGTAGTAGCATGAGACTCTTTTATCTATTCTTATGACTGTAATACCATTTACAGTATTATAAAGCTCAAAACCATAAAAATAATTTGTTATAATTTCACCAGTGAAGTTACGCCGAGACGGTCATCAGAGGTCTTATTATTATTATTTTTTTTTTTTACGAATCTGCATGATAACACTTGATTCCACTTATAGGAACCGAAGTTCATTAACACACCCACGTCTTACACTTTATGGCTTTATATATTCCACAACTATATTGCTAGCCATATAAAATCAATATAATAAAAAATGTATGTATATACGCTTTATCAGATATGAAAGCATATATTTAAGGAAAATCGTCAGTTTACAATCCTGAAGAATAAACAAAACACACGCACGTATACATTAATACATTATGCAGACTAATAGAAGAGGTATCTTATGGCAATGCATGATTCTTTAGAATAAACTTGTTTTTGCCAGCTATGTCCAAAACAAAATGGCTGGACAAATAATTTGATCTCATTTGAATTGGCTTCGGTGCATTATCTATATAACACATGATAGGTCTAACTTCAAGGTGTTGAATTTGCCCCTCGGCAAGATTAGTCAGATTAGATCATCTCCCCAACCCCGCCCTTTTCCAGTTTTCTGGGGGGAAAACCCACGTATATAGTACCCGCCAAGACACTAGGGAACATAATAATTCATTACAAGCCTGTATACATTTCAGGTATCTAGAATATTATGTTTGCATCATTTGCCAAAATACTTTGGAAACTTAAAACTGCGGCGCCGATGTAGTAACATTTACGAGAGAAGAGTGTTTAAGGTGTTGTAGAAGCAAACAACATGGTGATCTGTTCGACAGAGGGTTCAACATAAATGTCATAAACGGCAAATTTGATAATTAATAAATTGTCCGCTGCAAGTAATTAATAATAACTCAAATATTCAGATGGGGTTTGAGACTAACCTTACTTTAAAAAAACTGCATAACTAACAGAAAGCGATACAAAAGTTTACTAGAATTATTCCAAGAGAGACGCATACACTGTGATATAAAGCGACATGCGGTTTGATAATTATCCTTTTTTAAGGTGTACAGTGGCGGATCCGGAGGGGGTGAACTTGCGATTGTTGCCAACCCCCTCCCCCTTCGGCCACGTTGGGCGATTTGGCACCTTCTTTTCTCTGAATATGTAGCAGGGCGAGTATGTGAAGTTGACAAAACGAACACAAAATGGCGCGAGTGTTTTATACGCGCGGAATATTTTCGATATTGTTGACGTAATTTTAGGATACGCAATACTGAAAATGTAATTATCAATGGTCAATCACTATATTATTCGTATATCATGGGGGGCGTGCCACCACTGGTATGGAGCCACATTTTCACAAAGATATGTTTTTTATATTAACATTCATCAGTCAAAAAACAATAAAAACATTATGTTGCAGGTTGATCCTTTTTTTGTCACAGATTGGACTATCATCTGTTTGGAGTGATTTAAGGTCATGTACAATATGGTCGCTCTTCAGATTCAGTTAGTGTAAACGTTGCATTTGGATAATTATATTTTTGTGTCGGTGTCATAAAAAGAAACTCCGCGACAAATAGTATTCCATTCCATCACCGTAAAATATTACCTGGGGCCCACATGTTGCCTGTTGCGCTTCACAGGTATACATATGTATGGGACAACCAGTGGGATGATTTGTCTACAGGGCCCAACATTGATGATTCGAAGCTAGCTAGCACCTATATGCGGATGCAGTCATCATTTAGTCAAATGAACGTTTTTTCCAATGTTAAAATGTATAAGAAACGGGTCTGGAAATACTTTGTCATTTCTAGAAATGCGCCCGAAAAGATGGATTTTGTACGTTTTTCATCGATATCCAGAAATGGCAAAAAGATTTTCTCATTGCGTTGTCCCCCGCAGTATGTTATTTAGATATGTTTCCCAACACATCCCGACGTAACCACTGGAGGGTTTCCCGGGCCCGTTAGCTGGCGGCAAAAACATGGTTAGTAGCACAGTGACGAGCCCCGCGTGGTACTTGGTGAACCCAATGCAGAAAACATGCGAGTAACGTATCTGGAAATACTTTGTCATTTCTGGAAATGCGCCCGAAAAGACGGAATTAGTTCGTTTTTCACAGTTATCCAGAAATATCACAATAAGATCACAATATGTCCAATATGTCAAAATATGTGACGTTTTAAAGGCACTTTAATGTGTCACATTGCAATCGGTACGAAATTACACATCAATTTTATCATGAACTACGTGTTAGTAGTCATGTTTCAGTTTTGTCAAATTATACACACTTACCTTGATACAAATTACGACCCTCGTACAATTTAAGTGCTACGTATAGTACCCATAAAAATCGTGATAAATTGTTACCTAGTAATAAAATGTTTGATCTTATAACGAAACAAACTGTCAGCGATGCAGGAATATAACATCAACTTGAATTATATTAGTAACATCTATTGACATTTTGACATATTTAGAATGATTTAACAATGAAAATTTCACCATAAATACTTGGGTTGTTCCACCAGTCCCTTATATAGACCTAGTTTCCTAAGGCTACCAATTCGCTTCCATAACAAAGTATTCGTATTTATGTTAATTTCTTACCCATTGTTTTAATTAATTTATTACACCAATGTGGTAGATTTAAATTGTCATCAAAACGCTCGTTATTGTCCAATATTTCTGGTACAATTAGATAGAATTAATGGCATTAACTCAATTATAGAAAAAAAAACAAGCTTGACGTTCTGATCGTTTACACCGTGTAGTGTACAAATTTGCACACATGCATGCCAGCTGGTTCAATTACACATCATATGTAAAGTTTACGTAAAGTCAGCTGCTGTTATTTTTGTACACACCATATGATGCACATTAAGTACAATAAGTACACATTACTCTGTTCACATTATGAAGTTTCATTTAAAGCAATAAATAGGGAAAGCACCACTACATTAATCTTGTCCAATCGTATTCTCTTTTCTATCGATTCAGGGCTATGTCGACGATGCCATAAGTATAACATCCTTAGATATCACTCCCAACGGGAACCCGGACAGCGGTTTCCACAGCGTACATAAAAATGCCAGCGCACCAGACAATACATCTTATCAAGGTGAAGAACCAAATGATGATTTCCAGAAACGACTTTGGGAGGTTTGTGCAAAATATATTATAATTATTATTTAACTGGTAATTATATATCGTACAATCTTAGGGTTAAATGCGATATGTAAATATAAAAATACCAAAATAAATACCTCAGCATAGGTTTGTTTGCAATACGATGTCTTTAATGCTGATACACTTGTATCCGGAGATCGCAAGGGATCCAAGGCAGAGCAGCCAGGGCATGTGAGATATGGACCCGGTGACCAGCTCCAAAAATGATGAGAAAGTTTTGAATAACCAGATGCAGTCGTTTTTGAATAGTTGCAGTCCATCTACAGTCGTCGAAATTATATATGTCGGATATGATAAATAAGTCGGATCCTTTTCAGCCCGTGAGTCATATATTCGAATATATGTTTAGGTACTAGATATAATTTACACAGATAAACGTCGGCATTAATTCGAACTCAGGACCTTGTTCTCTGGGTTGTATGCTCTTCCTGCTAAGCCGCAGGGTACCGATGGGAGGTGTGTTACCGCATGTTATCACATCACAGGGTTGCATCTAAGACTATATTTGAATCAAGTATATTTTTATGCTGCTCATCATACGGATGGATAATGATGCAAACCCACCGAGTATAATTGCATGTAATCGCCACACCGTTCTCCCTGGAGATATAATATCTATAGAATTTTTTTTTCAAAATATTACGAACTTTGGCATACCATTTCAAATTGGTATAAGTAAAAATCTATAAAGAATAACACAGACTATTCTAGCTAGCACAAGAGAACTAATGACATCACAAATGTGGCCAGATACCTAATCAAAATGAAAAATTGATAGCTCAACAACTACCCATCTATATTACAATCAGACTTTCTTTCAACGCTGAGTGTTTTGTCCTCCATTATGTTTCAGAAAATTGACTCTTCTACTGAAGGTCTTGTTGGATTATGCAAAGACAACAAAACGTTCATCCATTACTCCATCCTGTCGATCTTGCTCCTGGGTTACTTCGGCTACCTCGCCTACGCCTGCTACCTGAGCATTGACGATGCCGTCGTCATGATGTCCATCACCGGAATCGTCATTTTTGTTTGCGTTTACGCGTTCGTTAGAGATCATTTCGGTAAAGCCATATGGAAGAACTGCGGATCACAGACAATGCATGCCATTTCCGCTGTGTGGACTAAAGGGAAAATGTGAGTGATTGTAAATAATTTCGTTTCGTTGATATCATGTGTTATCATTTAACAAGTTCATGAAAAATGGAATTGGTACATGTACAAACTGATAACTTAAAAAAACATAAAAAACATAGATAATTGTAATGTCTAACCCTTATCTGTATTTGGGGTGGTAAACGACCCATAAATGTTGAAGACAGAATTTATTTAATACGTCAGACCCTCAACTTCATTTGCGCATGCTCATGGAAGTGACGTCACGACGCGCTCAACTTTGGGCATGCTCCTGGGAGTGACGTCAGGTCACGCTCTACTGAGCATCACTTCACGCGGCCGCGGTTTCCAGTCGCTGCTCGCAGTTTCGAGGCCCGCGTGAACCAGTACGGAGGTGCGGTAAAGGGCTAAGCATTTAACAGAACGACTGATCTTGCAAGTCTATGATGTGAGATTGTGATTGCAAAAGGAGAACTACGAATAGATACAGACTATATGCATAAAGATGGAACTTGTCCGTCTTTATTTCAGATAATCTGAACAAAGGTGAAGCTTTTACTATAAGCATATCAGAAACATCGGTCAAATATCAAAATACGGTCAACCCAACTTATTGTTATATGTTTTGCTCAAGAATCAACTCCAGCCGCTAGAAATATCACACACAATAACTACTTAAATGAATGAATAAATACCCAAATACACTGTTTCCTATAAAATATGTTAATATATCTGCATAGACTGTCATACAAAGGTTATCGACATGCTCTTCTAAATACATTTATTTTCACTTGGTTGATATAACAATCATCCAAGTTTTTAAGATTAAGGCGTAGGCTATAATGAATTAGATGACAGCGTATGATTTAAAATACAGCAAATCGTCAAGAAACCACGAATGCCGAGGTGGCCTGAGATTTAGTATTGTTGCCCAGTGTAAACCCCGAAATTTTAGTAAAATTCAATTTCAGGACGCATTGTATACCTGTAAGAACTGAAAATCTGAAACATTGACAACTAAGTAAATATGGACCCATCGTCATCGTTGCCGCCCCTGTCGTCATCGTCAATATCATTATCATTATCATCATCATAATCATCAACGTCGTCGTCGTCGTCGTCATCATCATCATTACCACAACCACCGCCATCATCATTACCACAACCACCGCCATCATCATCATTACCACAACCACCGCCATCATCCTGTTCTATTTGACCATGGTAAGTCTTAGAAGTTTTTAATTTCTTTGATTACCACCGTGTCATTAATTGTAGCTTTAATGTGGCGATTTCGTCAATAATATGCATTCATATACGTTAAATAAATACCTATTTATTTTCAGACCTCTCACTCTCCTGTTTTTGGCGGGGATTGGTGTCGCCCTTTACTTTCTATGTAAGGAGAATCCAGAACAGCTCATTTCGGCAGCAGGACTTGCATTTTTCATCATTGCAACATATCTGTTCTCAAAGTCTCCAAGAGATGTTAGTAATTTACTACAATATTGTACAGTACTGTACTAGATAACTCCAATCCTAATGGCACAAAAAAACTAATGTGAATATTTGGGTATGTGTTATATGTTATGTTTATATTACTAATAAATAAATAAACACTTGTATCACACCTTTAACCCCCTTAAATGTGTTATTATACAAGTTTATATAATTGGTTACAGCAAAAGAATCCTTAACCAGACTAATCCTAAATTTACACGGCTTAAATAGAGATTTGGCTTTTCTATTTGGATTTCAGGCTTTTCTGTCTGGATTTCAGACTTATAAAATAATCGATTCAATTCCTATGTAAGTCACTGCACTTCTATTTTCACCTGAAGAAGGACAAGGTGTCCGGAAATGTTGACCAGTTTAGCAGATTTCTAGCCTATTCGAGAGTTCTTTACCTCTAACGTTCTGAATACGAAATGAGAACCTAATATAACACTTATATTTCAGGTAAAATGGCGTCCGGTTATCTGGGGATTGGTCCTCCAGTTTTTGTTGGGACTTTTCATACTTCGAACAAAGATCGGCTACAATATTTTTGAATGGTTGGGTGACGTCATCCAAATATTTCTGGATTTTTCTGACGATGGGGCAAGGTTTGTCTTCGGTGATGACTTTATGGACCATTTCTTTGCTTTCAAGGTGAGCATGACTATATAATTGTAATAACAAGTAAATTAAATCCAATTGAATTATATTGTCCACAAGCAATGCAGCAAGTGTCGAATTAAATAAATTAGTATATACAGGAACCTAACTGTGTGTACAAAATCAAGTGTTTACATGAGGCAGCGAGCAGAGCATATAAATCAAACAAAAGAAAAGATGCAAAAGAAAAAAAAACGGAGACAAGAAATGTGGGAAGAAAATAATGGAAAGGGAAAGAAAATTAAAAAAAAAACGTTAATTACAGATCACAGCAACGTTAATGGGAAAATTCATCCAGGTGCAAATATTCCGAGTATTAAATATAATAAAGAGTCTTTTATTTAACTTCAATGGTTACATGAGTCTTGAAAGATTTTACTTGTTGTCCAGTTGTCGTCCATGATTATTTCGCTGACGAGTGAGAGAGAAATATTATTAATTCTTGTACAAAAGTAGGATGTAAATATGTTCTGTAATTCTGGGGTAAGATATTATTTACGGACCCGTACATAAATGAACTAGTACAATCGATCTGGATAGATTTTGCATTGATGATATAAATATTAATGGGCAACACGCCAGATTAACTTCGGAAGGCTTAAGGATGAACGTGACTACTTCGTAAATTTCTCTCCAATAATCACCAATATTTAACAGCATAGGCCTAATTGATCTATACAGAGCACAGCGTTGTATGCTGTAACACTGCCTCTATATTGGTGCTTGAAAACACCCCCACTAGATCAAACATATCCGTGGGGTGTCCAAGCCATGTCACACTGACCACAATCGAACACCGGGGATTCTAATTTGGCAACAATCTTTGGGTGTCATCAATGGCTGTAGGTAGGTAGTAAAACACAGCAATGTTAGCCTTTTATCAACTGCCGCAATATACAACACGATCCGCACCAATCAGATGTGAGAATTGGTCCAAGTACCTACATAAATCAAAAGTCAATTTAAATTTCATCAACATTTCCAGGTACTCCCAGTGGTGATCTATTTCAGTACGTGTATTTCTGTATTATACTACTGGGGAGCCATGCAAGTCCTCATCAAGAAGATAGCCTGGTTGATGTCAAAGACGATGCAAACATCGGCCGCCGAATCATTGAATGCTGCTGGTAATATTTTTGTTGGACAGGTGAGAATAATTTCTCAGACATGTTTATATAAGATGTTGTGCGTTATAGTATATATGTTAATGTGAGTAAGGTACGACCACCACATCAGTCAAGTTTGATTCACTACAAGTATCAATTTAAAATGATTAAACTAAAGATTGTTGGAATGGAAGCTACAAAAGCTGGATTTTCATTGCTTAGTTGGTCCAATTTATTATAAAGGTACCTGTGTTTAATCACGGTAGTCTAATTAAAGAAGTTCGCTGGATCTTTCTACAATTTTAATTGCAGACAGAGGCTCCATTACTAATCAGGCCGATGTTGAAAGATATGACCAAGTCAGAACTCCATGCTGTTATGACCGGTGGATTTGCAACCATTGCAGGCAGCGTGCTCGGGGCATACATTGCTTTTGGTATCAGCCCTTCACATCTTTTGTCGGCATCCGTAATGTCGGCACCCGCTGCTCTGGCGATATCAAAGCTCTTCTACCCAGAAACCGAGAAGTCAAAATTTGTCAACGTGGATGATATTGATCTACCAAAAGGGTAAGAAAGAACAAAAATCCACAAGCATATTATTTCGGCAGTGTTAACTAGCCCGTAAATCGGGGAGAGAGAACAAATGTGATGAAACATGTACATTGGGGTATTGTATTAAAACAAAAACAAATATTCGATCTCTCTGATATATTCTTCAGCAATGAATGCCGTACAAAGAACTAGGCCAAAGTATTAACGTAAATAAGAGAAGACTTTTAGTCATCATGAGTTTTATTTTAAAGGAATTTAACTTTTAAATATGAATAAGTTACACTTTAGTTACAGATGTAGAACGTAGACGCGTATGGTAAACCTATGATGCTATATTCTCGTTAACAGGGAACACAGGAATGTAATCGAAGCTGCATCTTACGGTGCCGCCACTGCAATACCCCTGGTCCTGAACATTGCTGGGAACCTAATAGCCTTTATCGCCATATTGGCACTGTTTAATGGAATCCTTGGATACCTCGGTGGGCTCGTAAATGTACCGCAACTCAGTTTCGAGGTAAGGTAATATGTACTAAGCAAGTCTCATATTTGCTGTTCAGCCTTTTTGAAAAATTGGTTTGCTCGTATTTAAGGTATTTAAGATGTTAGCGATTTTAGCTGTGTTTAACGTCACGCGTTGTACACTCGTTGAACTTAACCTATTGATATATACATATCTAAACTTGAACTAAATCTAACACGCCCAAAATTAGTATTAACACGAATTCTGCGTTTACTTGTATATGTTTAGACTAAAGGGTTCCCACTAATAGGTGATAGGTGGTTGACAGAAACAGTGCCTGTGGTTGGCTAATAAATAACCTTCGCTAGCCTGGAGCTTGTTTATAGACATATATCATTGACTGTTTGATGATGATGATGATATGTATCTTACAAAGCCCAGTTGCTGTACAAAAAACAAATACACACTTTATATACTAAATTGTAAACCAAGAAACATCCAAATAGGTGAGTTTTAAGATGGGATTTTAAAATGTGAATAGATTTGGCCTCCCTGATCTTAAGCAATTGTAAATATAGATGAGGATTTTTAAATTAATACGAGTTTTTGATTGGAAACCAATTTCAGTCGGAGGTCACCGTAAATGCTACATAACGGTCGTTTCATTTCCACCACTTCCGGCGGTACAGTGCACTCCGAGTGATCACTTCCGCTCAACATTTTTTTGCGAAACTTGCCGATACACACACGGATATCCTCGGCTTGTTGAATATTCATTTCATGTATCAAGTTAGGTGTTATGGAGACGTAAAATTGGATTCTCTTTCCGAAGATAACCGACTTTTAACGATTTGGTAGCGAAGAATTCCCCCCCCCCAAAAAAAAAAAAAACTTAGAATCAAGGGCATCACAGCATAGAAAGATAACGGTAAGTAAGGAAAATGGCAACAAAATCATCTGTGCATTTACCATATAATGAACCCAAAAAACTATAGCAGTTAATTTTCATGTAATATACATGACTTTTTATCTTCCATATCATGTGGAGTTTTGAGAGGTACGCTTATGTGAAGACGTAATTTTCCGGTATCGCGAACAGTGGGCCAGTAACTACGGTTGCACTGTGACTCTCCTTATAAAGGAATTTCAACGCCCAAAAAGTATACCCAGTTAACTGGAATATATTTAGGGAAATTTACGACATAAAATTAGCAAGGTACCTGAACTAGGTGGGGTATGAGACCTTGGTCACTTAATTTTACTACTGCCTTGAAACCTTTCGGTACGTTTTCATAGGAAATTTTTACAAGAATCTGAGATTTCTCCACTGTTATTTGCCATCAGATAGTTTAAGTCATTCATGTTACGATTTCAATGAATAGTCTCAATGGAGAGTCGAAGTCCAAGAGTTATTGTTTTCTAGTTCGCCGTATCTTCGCGGGACAAATTCAAATGTTGTTGACGTCACGATTGCTTAATGGTATTGCACAATGCCGAGATCAGATCTCCGACTGATATAGACCAGGAAGTAACACACTATATACTAGTACTGTGATGGTCACGTCCAACTAAGAATATTAGTCAAGCAGCTCTCTTTACAGCTTAAGTCGTGTAAGATCACGTTCAGTGGCTTCCAACAGGAATGTATTCCCATTGTCTATTCTATAGAAAATGAGTGACTCAACTGGTAGTTTATATATGGCGTGCGACACAAATTGCGCAGATGATAACTAACACACTTTATAACTGGTTACAGATGTTTTTTCAGGCATGTTTTTTCAGGGTTAAAGTTTAATCCCATATTAGATGCTGTACCTAAATTGTCACATAATCGAGTATGAAAGCCATATTCCATAGTATGAGAATCCGATGAGATGCACACGAAGGTAGCTGTCAAACCATTGCAGTGCTGTTTCAGTAACATGGAATTCTTGATGCATCCAGTTAACAAATATGGAATTGTCTATAGTATCACAAGATGCTTCAAATGACAAAAATAAACGACGTGTTATTTGTCAGTTGCAGATATGATATCACTTTAAATATGTAGAAGAGCTGTCTCGGTTGAATGGAGAGACTGATATTTCAAGTTTTTTTTTTTCATTCAAGTGCTCAGATCTGCAGCAGCTATTTAAATTATCTTTGCATGGCTCACACGAGCTTATTATTATTAATAGTGATCAATACCATCTAAATTATTCACATCGTTTTTGTACATAATGCCAGCAATTCTTAAATACATGTTGTCTCTGATTCTCTTTCTCTACAAGGAAAGATGCAAACCTGTATTGTATTCCCCCCATCACGATTTCCCGTACCCCTCTGGTCATTGACAAAGGATTAACCTTCCGGGGTTGATTCCCCTACGATCACAATATCATATCTGTTTCATCCATGTCTCAGTTCACACTAAGAAATCCACATTCACAATTATAGAAAATAGTGGTTTTATGATTGTGAAAATTGTGTTCTACACTCATATGGTTTAAATGGTATCATAATGTCTTTTAAATTAAGGCAATGATTCGTAAAATTTTCTACTATTTGGTTTAGTGAACGTCAGGGTTGGGATCCATGATTTACAATGTGCGCAATACAAACATGCGAAACCACGCACATTTTTATGCGGTTCTGACAATTTTCCAAATTAATAGAAAAGAGAAAGAGGACATATATTGTTGGAAATAAATGATCAAAATGCTCAACTCAACTCATTGAAAACATGATTTGACACCCAGGCACTCATACCGGCAGAGCACGCCAAAATGTGTTGTTTCTTACAAAAGTACGTTTAAGAGCTCAGCCCAGTTATTCTTTTTGTTTTACCAAAGCAAATCAACAAGAGCAAATATGTAGGATGAGACATTGCACATACACAAATATTAAAACCGTACAATCCTAAACATTGAGCGTTGAGAGACAATCATCTGCATAAGCGCGATTTTGTGGGATTTTTTGTACCTCCCTTATTAATACTTACAATCCTGACCCTTAAGTAAGATTTTAAGCTCACTTTTTTCATTGCTCTCTTTCATTCTTGGGCTGTCATTCCTGGGCCATTTTTTTTTTAGAAATACCTAGAGCGTCTTTCAAAACGCTGTTAAACAACACCAGTATGCTTCTATTATTGAGAATTTAGCGTTTACGCAGAATCATTTCCGTATTGGTACTGATTGAACATTTCGTCAATTAAAGTTAGGGCTTCAAGCAGCGAATTTACATGAGTTTCCGGTGACACCGAGAACTCACATATTCTTAATTTAATGAACATGTTAGTGAATGTTCTTATTGAGGTGTCTATCGTTGCATTTGAAGTAACTACAACAGGGATGTGTTCATCAATAGTTTCAAAATTGTTCAACTGAGCCAACTGAAAAATTTGGGTAGTTTTTGGCTACTTGTAACCCAATCTTTAACGACAACATTTGACAATATTGAAGACAATCGTTGTTTTCATTTTTGAATGCGTTAGCATGTTGTAAATTAATTTGATCCACCAATATTAACTTTTTCTATAATTGTATTTCCAGTTTATTTGCTCTTACCTGTTTGCCCCTATTGCTTTCCTGATGGGTGTTCCGTGGGCTGATTGCCGTGCAGTCGCTGAATTGCTTGGACTGAAAACATTTATCAACGAATTCGTTGCTTATACCAAACTTGCTGAATTCATCGAGGCTGGAACGATTAGCGTATGTAAAAGTTAAATAATATTACAATATGTTAGTCTATGATATTATAGAAATTAATCATATTAAAGGATACAATGGAGCATGTAGTGTATACATGTAGAAATCTGGTTGTGTATGCTAACTTGTGATAACTGCGTGTACATATTTTATTATGATATAAATGAAGATTATTTGCTATATAATAAATCAGTAATAAATACCCTTTATTATCATTATCTGATGGAGTATTATTGCATATTTTGCATATTGTATCATGTGTATTTCATTCCCTGTTGACTTTTCAGTTTTTAAATAAATGTTGACGGCAGTAGAAATGTTTTATTATTATAATCATAATCATTATCATCATCATCATTACCATCATTATCATCATCATCATCATCATCACCACCATCATCATTATTATCATTATTTATGTTATTAAACATTTAATTTTGTTTTCTCAGGTGCGATCGGAAGTAATCGCTACTTACGCTCTCTGTGGGTTTTCCAACATCAGTTCAATTGGAATTCAGCTCGGCGGACTGACACCAATTGCGCCAGAACGAGGTTCGGACCTTGCAGATGTAGCACTGAGGGCGCTCGTTGCGGGAAGCACGGCTTGTTTTATGACGGCGTGTGTTGCTGGTAAAGTATCGTTCGCTTTATATCATTAATGGTATCTGTTTCATACAAAAATATATGTTATATGTATCAGAGAGCTTCCTCAAACTATTTTGAGCTACATATATATAAATGTATATCAATTATGTATATGTATGCGGTTTGTGCTATGTGTGTTACACTATGTAATTCATGTTTTTTTTCAGGCATTTTGTACGATGTGTCAGATTACGCGGATCGACCGCTGAATGCCACGATGATGGCGACTACAATTTAGCGAAGGGGAAGCTTTACAAGCGCATGAAGTTAATACTTGGTATCATTTCCTAGGAGCTTCACCAAGTATAATTAATCAGCGAAATATTAATATGTTGACTGTTATAGTGGCTTATAGTATAATGTTAATGTAATGCTTTATTTGAACATACCCCATAGTATTATACGTTGGGGAACACTGACTGTCTTACGCCGTCTTTATCCACAGAAAGTTACTCATTGCATATATCATACTCAGCTTGGCATTTCAGCGCACGACCAAAAAGGTCCCATGATTTGCAAGAATCAATATGCCCGCAAATTATATAGCGATCTACAAAGAACGTTGCTCCGTACAGTATGAACAATATACAAAGGTGAGGAATAAATATAGAGGCCAAAAACTAATGTGCAATTACAACACGATGAGAATAGAGATATCAAACAAATGAACCTTCAGTTTTCGTTTGAAACATTGGTGCATGCTCTCAAATCCTGATGGTTAGGTAATTCCAAAATCTGGGTGCTGCGGCATGGAAGGCGCAATCCACACTAGTTTTGTTTTGAGTAAAGTGAGACATGTTTTGCCATAGAAGGATGTGTCACTTATATAGAAATAATATGTGCAGGCATAGCCTGGAGCGAGCGTCGATTCATTCAAAATAACCAAAGTTAATTAAAAACTCTCCCTACTTAGTGGTTAATTAGACTACCGTGATTAAACACAGATACGTTTATATTAAAGGCTGCTCTCTGGCTCTATTCAACATCTCAAAATGCGACGGTTACCGCGGGTAGGCGCTTTCCACAGACCCAATTATATATGATGTTAATGGAACAGTACGGGCCACAGACCCTACGCCCCGTGTACAATGAATCGGACCAGGTTCGTATAACTACCATTGTACATTGGTTAACGAACGTGTAACATATCCCACAATCTGTTTTGCTATATATTATTTCATTTGCAGGAAGAAACGGAGCAGCTACTTACTCTACAACTCTCTATTACAATGGTGAGTATTTTGCAAGAAGAATGAGTAGGTAGAACCGATTGTCCTGATGGTTTCATTTTAAGTTACTTACACAATATAACAGGCATACATAGATCTTTTGCTAAATTAAACTAAATACAAACTTAAATTTTGTCATTCCTTATTATCTACGAGATATGGACTGACCAAAAACTGACATGGGATCCCTCGGATCACGAAGGCGTGACGTCACTTGTTATGAACGTGGATCATATCTGGACACCCGACTTAGTTTTGATGGAAAGGTAAGATATATATATATATAAGATAAAATCACACGAATGTCATCATTGTGGCAGTTTTTACACATTGCACAAAGCGAAATGATATATTCATATCCTTTGTTACTTTCCTTTCGATTTTTTTTTAAATAATTTGGCTGATAGCGTCGGAGAAACATTCGAGGAAATGAACAGTGGACATGCGATTGTGAGTCACACCGGGGAAGTTACCTGGTATGACGTAGTGGTTACGATTACATTCTGCAAGCTTCTCATCCGCTACTTCCCTTTTGATGTCCAACACGGCAAATTGACCTTCACTTCATGGAACTGCAACTTGTCGCAAGTAAGTACAACGTTTTTTTTTCTTTTGAGCGGAAATGTCATTCAAACTCTGTAAGCTTTTCTTCAACTATTCCCATGTGGGTGTCCAAAACTTGAACTCGATTACCACCTCCTATATCTACAACTTAGAACATTTTCTTCTTTTCCATGTCTTTGTGGAATGGTCACCGGGACGTAACTGGTACAAAAGTGCAACATACAACTGATCACCCTATACTCTTTTCTTATGCACTAAACATCAAGCGGGAATGACCGTAAGGTGTATTTTTAAGTCTTTATAATGACTCAACTAAGATCTAGAACAAAAAATGCACGGCTGAGCAATATCAATAATAATTTGCGTTCCTGTTGTCCTGATTGACAGTTGGAATCATACACGTATCAAATTGATCTCTTCAAGTTTATTATTCAAGTAGAAGGACGAATTTACTGCAAGAAGAGATAAGACGCAATGCTCCCATCACACACGTTTCAATCGAACCGCCACTGAATAATTGTCGGCCCATTGTCACTCCACAGTGGTTAGCTTATTCACCTTCTGTTACTCAAGAAGAACCGAGTCATTCAGTTTTTCCCACTGGGTACGGCTTTGTGATGAGTTCTTCCTTGATGCTCCAACTTCGGTCCCTGCTATATGTATTTGTTTCCCCTAGGTAACAGGCTCCCAAAAGAAGAACGCCAAGCCCAGAGTCCAGCAGAGATATCATCATCAAACCGGCTGACATCAGAGTAATAGCCATCCGGATTCTACCTGCTTCCTAAAATCTACAAGGCTGGTAACCCTTGAAGACATAATGTCCAGTAATGGTTCTCGTAATGACAACATTTTTCTTTTTGTTGAACATTTCATCAAACCAAGGTGTTCCCTGCTAAACCCATGCCACGCTAAAGATCTTCTTGTCCTAATACAGCAATCATCGACACATTTGATGTCTCATCCTTGTACGAAACGAAACGAAGATGACGTTCAAACATGACTGTTCCCACCAACAGGTCAACTTCATCGATGTGGCAATTCGCAAAAAAAAAACTCTCCATTGTTAACCACCACCCGACTACAGCCTTATTTTGTTTCTTTCCCTTCATTTTTAATTTGGGCTTTTGTTACTCCCTTGTAACACTTGCATCCGTCCACACTACATTTTGTCTTCCCAAATCCTCTCTTCCTTCTATCCACTTCATGTTCACTGTCCCCTATTTGTGTTTATCCTCTCGGTGTATTCCTGTACTTTGTATATACACCATAATGTTGTGTGTGTTTTGTCAGTTTACCTTTGATAAAGATCCTGCTAGCATCGAAACACCAGGCTCACAAACTATTACATTGTTTGATATATTCTTAATATGTTCCTCGTATTCCCAGTTCGATTTCTTCTATGAAAACGCATTGACCTTCGAGGAGCAGATCAACCAGTTTGTAAAGAACGGTCTGTGGGGCCTTCAAGACATGGACGTGATCCATATCAACCACACATTCGGCTGTGACGAGAATGACTGTTACGATTGGCCTTCCATACAATACGTTTTCGAGTTTGCCCGCACGCAAGGGACGTTTTACGCCTGTAATATTCTCCTGCCTTGTATTCTCCTATCGCTGATGAATTTGTTGGTCTTCATCTTACCCACGGAAGCGGGTGAAAAGATGTCCTTCGTTATGACGAATGTCCTCACACTAGTCCTATTTCAACAACTGGTGGCAACGTTGCTGCCACCGTCTGGGGATGACACCCCAATTTTTAGTAAGTTTCACATCTCCTCAGAGTAATTATGGGGAATATTACGAAAATATGTCAGATATATGATCATTAAACTAAAATATTGCCTTGTCTTTGTCATGACTTTTATTTTGTATAAATCTGGGGCAAATCTGGGGCAAGACAGAAATCTGGGGATCCCCGGCCCAATCTACCCCATCGCCCCCCCCCCCCAGCTCCGCCACTGTATATGTTAACTTCAATTCTAACCATAGATATCTGACCTTTTGTTTGAAGGTTTGCACGTGTTTTGGATGATCGTGTTCGGTAGTATCGCCATCGTGTGGACTGTCCTGGTCATCATTGTCTATTTTGAGAAGAAACACTATCCAGCGCGTCTTTACATGTGCATCTCGTCGTTTAAAACATTGTATTATAACCTGCAATTCGGTCGGCAGGAAGCTAAAACGAGGCATTATGTCGCCATCACTAAGTCTCGCCAACTTCTAGACGATCTAGCTAAGGAAAATGAGGAAGAAACACGAAACGGAAATGCGGCTGGGATGGACGATTTGGTTGAAGGTGGAGAGACCGAGACAGCATTAACTGAGACGTATGAAAGATGGACGGACGACGGGGTCAAGATATACAAAGCCCCGAAGAATGCTCTCCCTCTTGATGCAGTGGAAGTTACCGAGCCAACCATTCGTGATAAAATCAAGATGGTATTCTGTGGGCATTGCGGCCAGCTGAACGCACACAGGTTGAAACTGAAAAAGGAAAAATTTACGTTCGACCCTACGGATGAGCGTCTCTGGCAACAGACGGCAGAATTCATGGATAAGTTCATGTCTTATGTTATGGCAATAATGACAGTCGTCGTTTATTTCGTCCTTGTAATTCGATTCAGTGTTCATGACCCACATGCATATCGAGCAGCAAATGAATAAAAGATATAGTCCAGTAGATGCAATATCATTTTTCTTGTTAAGATATCGAATTTTGAAATCAGTTCATTTTAGATTTAATTTAGAATCTGGCTACATTTGCGATACCCAGTGGCGTGAATTATTTGTGACCGTTGATTTTTTCTTCAACTATAATGCTTCTGTTCTCTAGATCTAATCCCTCTCAATTGTCAAACATGTTTAACAGTGGGCACAACTTTTCGCGCGCTCCGCTCGCGTGTATATTTGTATTCGGCAGCATCATCGGGATTATTCACTTTGGAGCAAATAGTCGCCAATTTTGTTTAAAGCGCAATTTTCGCCTCCTCACTTGACGATTGGCCCTGCGCTTAGTATGTGTCCTTCCGTAACGCTTTTTAGAAAAATTCAGTCCCACCCAACAGAAATCCAGTCGCTGTATTTGATGTTTGACGCCCCTCCTACCTATGAAATCCTGCGCACGCCACTGGGGCGGGAACATTTTCACCAAACTACTTGAACTACAAGTCAATATTTTTCAAAATCTCAAAATAAAGGAGGTTTTCAAGCTTTTTGCAAGGTCCGGAAAGTGTCATTTTCGGCGATCTAGGAGGTATATTTAGCAACTTTTATCGCTACGCGCCAACCGATGGTGGCGCTCCGCTTAGATGGTTGAACGCTTTTCGACTTTTCAACTTCCGCTTGCTAGGTTTGCGAAGCTTTGTACGCCTATGGTTATTTCCAATTGCTTATGTGGCAATGGTTAAATGGTATATAATTGATTTTTATTTAAAAAAAAAGAAAATGGCACCTTGTCCTCATAAATAGCTCAGGGCTGATTGAGCAACTATATAACAAAAGTAGCCCCTTGTATAAATCATTCATTATTTGACTGCGACGTGTGCATGTGAAAGGGAACCCATGTAGCACTGTGTCTAAAATATATATAGTTTACCCTTTTTTCGTGAAATCGGAGGCATTTTTTTGCAAAAATTTCGTCGCTATGCCACGATGGTAGCGCTCCACTTAGATCTTAGATCACAGCCCCCTCCCCCAGTGTGCCCCCTCAAAATTTATGATTGGCCACGCCCGTGCCCCCAGGGCACAAATTACTAATACCATTTTGGATCGTGCCCCCATCACAAAGCATTTCAGTCGGGGGATTCGCAGACTTGACACCACCCCCCACCCCACGTCAGAAATCCTGTGCACGCCACTGGCGATATCGCAAATGTACATTGCATCCAGAAGCTTTTTTGTTTTTCTTATTATATATTGTATGTATTATTACAACTAACGAATTTGTAAAAACTTAAAATATATTATAATATAAATTAGAAATTTTTGAGCAACGATTGCTTGTACAATACATATTACAAAAATATTACTTTATCATACCATTCCAACTTGGTATGGAAGCAATAATAACAAGGATAATAAGAATAACAAAAAATCCTCTAGCCCAAGTGAGCTGTGATTCAAAGATCAATATCTCAACGACTTCAAATGTTATTGTAATTGGCTCAGTTGAACACTTTTGAAACTATGAATGAACACATCCCTGTTGTAGTAATTTCAAATTCATCTACAAACATCTCAATGAGAACATTTACTAACATGTTCATTAAATTAGGAATCTGTGAGTTCTCGGTGTCACCGAAAGCTCATGTAAATTCGCATAAAGGCAACCCCACGTTTGAGGACAAGTTGATGTATTTTGCTCGGTGACAAATTTGATTAAAAAACTTATAATTTTCACTAATTATTTAATACATGTGCATTCTTTAAACAGGCAATGCAAAATATACAAACAATTACGTAAATCCATATGGCAATTTTAAGTGGAATAATGCAGCGTATTTTAAAGGGAATTGTTAACCCAAACTGTCAAAACCAAGTCTGATAATCCTTCAGGGAACATTCAGAAAAGTGTTAATAACTTTCTTTTCCGTAGTTTCTTTTGTGAGATATATATGTGTTTTTTTAAGTTTAATCAGATGCAGGCCTACAACCAAGAAAACAAGTTTACTTGTATGATGACGTAATGAAGACATCAGAAGAACAAATATATTTCAGTAAAATATTCATAACAAAATATTGTCATACGTTTCTATGTAGGTGTTGGGGGAGGTTGGGTGGGGTACCAGAGGAAAGTTTATTTGAAAGCCGCATATATATCTTAGCCGTGTAACATTTGTGAGATCTTCCACATTAATTTATAAGGCAAAAAAGCAAGATATAGAATAAGCCCAAATAATTTCAGTGATGATGTTATAGGCAATAACATTTAAGAAATATATGTGTGACATGCGAAATAGCAAAACGTGCGGAACGTCACATTCGAAATCGTATGACATGTTGAAAGATGGTAAAATTTGGCCAAGTGTTTCGCTATGCAGATTTTCTTCACGAACGTGTTTTCACCAAACAATCAAACTTCGCGCGCAAACAATACGATCATTTTGTATTGTATTCAGAGGCGGCGATACAAGGGGGAGGATCATGGGAGCATAATTTTCTAAAATAAAAGTGCTGACAATGAAAAAAGGTTACATTTCATTACAAAATGTACACCCCTACCAGTTTTTTCTTACAAATTTCAGCGCACGAAACAACCCCCCCCCCCCCCATTAAAAAAAAAGTCAGTTGTAAACAGACCCCCACCCCCAGGCCAGATCAAAGATCTTCAATTCTGGCGCCGATTGTGCTTTTCCGATCATTCAGTTACCAATGCATCTTGTTCGTTCACCAGTCATCGATTAATTTTTCATCAAGAAGTTCATCAAGACAACTCTTTTTGTTTTCCTGCTTTGCCAATCTACCGCTGTGGATGTACTTGAACCTCCCGTTTTTGTACTCTTCCGAGACATTGCCATCTCGTACTTCCTTTTCGTATTCGTCAAGGTGTTGCATCCACATCTCGTCCGCTTCATCCCGGGGCCATGTAATCATGATAAAGTGACCCGTGCACCTAGTGAAAATTAGACTGTGGTAACCAGACCCTGTACCATCGCCTCTTCTGAACCAGTGACGCATCGCGTAGGGGTCCAGGAAGATCAACACAGCTGTTTCACATCCGGCAAATGTTCGCTGATCAACAACTTGAAGAATAATCTTCTTGCGTTTGTCACTACATCCTCTGGTATGCCTATTTCCATCGTCAGAAATATGTTCATGTTCTTTTCCTGTGATCGATTTCTCATCTTTTTCAACTTCATATTCTCGAAGCAAACCTCGTTGGGGTCTTCCCAGCCCATCAGAGAATCTTGGGTTCGCATCCTCCATCATATGGTACTGCATGGTGTTCCATTCCATGTCAATCATCAACTCCGTGCAAACATTCTCGAGCAAATTCCGGATCCTCTTAAACATCATTGAAGACATCACATAGTATAGAAGTAACGTTATGTTAAGTGGTGGGTTACCCATCGTGCTCTCTAATGAATTGATGATTCTTTCCAACGTTGGTTTCAGCCTTTTGGCGCTACAATCACATTCGCATCCTAGACGATTGGAAACTCTACATTCTCTTCGGGGTAACATATATAATCTTGGCTTGATACCGTCTATTTCATGACCGATTGATGAAAACTTATTATGACCCTTATCAATAATTCTTTCGATCTTTTTAATCATATCATACATTGTTCTTGAAACTCTCATCACTTTACTTAAATAACAGTACAACACATCATTTGGTAACAATACTAATTTTTGAAGAACTTTTGAAGGATCATCCTTCATCGAAACCCCGAGAGAGTGAGTAGCGACACTTATCCATAAGTAACCAATGTTTGGTATTGAATTTCCGTCGGTTTCCAAATCTAACTTCGACGAGTTACGGAATGAATCGATAATTCTTTGTAGTCCCCCATCTTTTAAGAGTTGTACTGGAAACTCATCAAAGAAAAAATTATGCACGACATTTTCTGACTTACAACTATCTGCTGAACCACTTTTTGCCAATGATCGCGTGGATGATTGGTTCATTTCCCTGATTGCGGTATCAACCAAGTCTATATTAATTGCATCAACATTATCTGTCGAGGCAGTTGCTTCATTGTAAAATTCGGAAAATGTTTCGTAACATTTTATATGTCGTTTTTCATGGTCTTTAATATTTTTCAAGAACTTGTCAAATGTTTTAACTTGATGAGAAAAACTTGTCCCATAGCAAGACTTAAAGTTGGATATATCGGCACATGGTATAATATGTGCCTTCACAGTATGGGTTGCTTGGTCGAGAGAGCATTCAGAAATTTTTATATTACCAATTTTCAGTGCCTTTTTCGTCAAGACTAGGGTTTTGCCTGATCCGTAATCACCAAAAATCACGACATATTTTGTTTCATTGTCTAGAAGATCACGTTGCTCTGGCGTAAGAAAGTGGCAAGTCATTTTCCTGTTGGTTTCCTTTATGGTATCCGTCTCGCGCCTTACCATAGAAACAAGACCAACGAAACGTGATACGAGCTCCCGAAATTGAGTCCTCGTCATCATCGGTTGGCTTTTGCTTACATGAGAGGGACGATCATTTGTGAGTTCATCACGCTCATGGTAAGATAGTGCATCTTTATTTACGACATTAGTCGCCGTAACATGTAGAAAATGATCTTTGAGCCATTTGCCCAGATCATGAAGGTCTTCCTTGCATATCATATATTTTCGATGATATGGACATATGTGCAATTTACTTAGTTCTGAATTAGAGAAATTTGGGACACAAAGGAATGCCTTAAATGGCAGCTCTTTCATATACATTAAGTCGTGGTTAATCTCTCTGACGGTAAAATTTCCCTTCATTAATTGATCTAAGCCTTTCTTAATATCTTTAATAACGTTTTTTCTTGTTGCAGGCTTCTCAAATTGGATAATTCCTGGTAGTTTTCGATGGTCTCGCTTTGGGTTTTCGCCACTACAATTCGTCAGAATGCCAGTACCCAAACCACATTTGTCATTCTCCTTGGTTACGTCATCATCATCATTTTTATAGTCATAAACGTCATCGTCACCGAGTCCACCACCGACGGAACTCTTGACTTCTACTATTATAAGGCCAAGTTGTTGACAAATAATCAAGAGGTCATATTCACCTGGCTCTATCTTTGAAAAAATTTCAGATGCTTTTTTTACATTTTGCATAAAATTGCTGTATTTATAGCCCCCAATGATAAACATATTCAAATTATTATTTCTTCCCCAGGAGTGAAATGCCCTTAAAACTACTTCTTCTGCCTGCTTGGCTTTACGTCGCGTGAGGAATTTGCCAACTTGACTTTCTGTCTTTTCACATCCTGGTGAGTTAATTTTGTGCAGTAAATCTTCTTCAACCAGTAGAGTCAGGTCATTAAAACATGTTGCATCTACCCTTTTCTTCGTTTTATTATGTGCTTTATAACCCTGCTTATTTTGGTTGATGCTTCCCTCTGATGGGAAATCATTCGTGGTCTTCGTGCATTTGCTACATTTACAAAGTATTTTTAACTTGTCATCGCCTTCCATTGCTGCAGGGATACGGAAAACACCATCACTAGGATAAAACTGGTCCAAGTAACCCATGGTTGCTTTTTCCCACGACATTTCCTCCACATTCGTAGATTTTTTGGTGTTTTGTTTCTTCGGTCCTAGTTCAACCTCGACCACGGCATCAGGATCACTGAAATCAATGTATTCACCTTTTGGAGTATTGCCATCTTTTTTCTTCGATTCCTTTGATTTCGGTAGCGTAGTAGCACCACTGATATTAATGATGTTGTAAAAGACACAACACTGAAATGAAAACCAAGAGAGATAATTATTCAATATTAATGACTGAAAATGTATGCCCATAATTAGTGGATCAGAATGCTAATTTTCAACATCATGGGAAGGCATGTGAAGTGCCATTTCCTGCAATCTAGGAGTCATTTTTTAGCACATTTCATTTTCCTTTCAACAGTAGCACCCCCCCTTTAAATTTCTGGATTCGCCCTGTACCCTGAAGAGGTAGCAAGAAAAACGGCATCTTACAAATGAAATACAGATTCTAATGAATCATATTCAAAGGGTGATTTTATTCGATTTTAAGAAAGGATGTGTTTGATGACGTTGGTCATTATCCAGAAATGACAATATACGTAAACTACTGTCAAATACATGTTTCATAAATGTTTTACAAACTTTGGCATACCATTTCAAATTAGTCATGACCAAAGGGTGAATATTATAAAGTTTAACAAAGACTTTTTCACACCTGATCACATCACAAATGTGGCCAGATGTGGTCGACTCTTCTCCAAATGAAAGTGATTTCAAAAATCAATGTTTCAACAACCAAACTTGTTATTGTGGCAGATCATACTCTGAGCTGTAGACCATGTGGCACTTACTAAAGTGAGTTACTCAGTCTCCATACATCCCTACGGCCTTCATGCCCCACCGGTAGGCTCGCCATAGTTAACATCGAAGCATAATCACCCGGTGCAACTTGCTTGCTCATGATGTTAACAACAACTATTTTGCAATTAATTGTCATGTTATACGTTCAAAATGTAATCATGTATTGAATTTTTCTTACTTTGTTGACGTCAAGTTTTCCAAATGTGTCAACGGTTTTCTGAAACTTTTTCCATAATCGGTCTGATATAAGGAGGAAAAAATATACGAAATAGATCGTATATATA